>JAGSMT010000496.1:0-114518 GCA_029286875.1 Lamproptera curius
TTCTGTATATAAACAAAAATTAATAAGAATTTATCTATGAAATACGACTATCCGACAAGTTGACACGCAAAGTATGACGTCTCATTTAATAGAGGGTTCAATTTAGGCTGGACTTGACCATATCTGTTTATTAATGCATTAGCAATACGACCAGCCACTTGTCTAAGTTGAAATCACATTTGTATGTATTGATATCGATTTAGGCTCGACTATTCCATATTTTTTGTTTAGTATGAGAGTATCTCAATTATAATCAATATTGTTTTTTTTTTTACGATAGGTTCACTGTATAATGACTAACGATGTTGAAGAGAAATTTCTTTTATGATTAAAATCAATTGCGTGATTTTGTTGCAAAATGTGTAATTAAATAAAATAAAAATACGTTTTTACATTATCGGTTTCTAGAATATACGCAGAGTCGTTAAGTGTCTTGTCTGGTGTATCGAAAAATAAAAAATAAAAATGAATTACAGTTGTAGGCGAAGATTATGTATAAGTGTTTTGGAAAAATGTCAGCGCCACCGTAGCTCAGTGGCGTGTAGCGGCAGCACGCGAACCGCAGTATGTAAGATCGAATATTGTAAAGTTAATAAATGTTTTATTTTTTAAATTTTTTAACATTTTTTCTCGTTTTTAAAATAATAAGAAAAATTTTGACGCACATAAATAAAAAACAATGCATACTTGAAAAAAACCAAAAATAAAGATAGTTCACCATGAGTATGTGTAACATATATATCATTTATTTCGGCGTATAGTTGACTGCCTGTGGCCTAGTGGGGTTCAGCCGACCGCTTCGTGATCGGAGGTCGCGGGTTCGATTTCTGCGGGGCGCGACAGGCAACTTTGTATAGTTGTTCTGTACCGCGAGTCTGGTTAGTACGTAAGGATAGATTTAGAAATAAGAATAATAGCTAGCTAGCTTAGTACTGTAGGGGCAATTAGAAATATAAGTATAATGATAGGAAATAGTGTAGAGTAGAATAGAATAAGAGTAGTAGGGGTAAAATATGTAGGTGGAAAAAAATAGGTATTTAAATAGAAAATTGAATGTTGTATCATATGTTTTTGTATGTGCGGCGGTCATAACGCACCATAATGATAATATTTTAGCAAAGTGAATTCTTTCCTCGTATTTCATTTGGTTTCGTGTTAATTTACTGTAATAATACAAATATTGTGTGCTAGGAAGTTTTGAAATATCGATGGCGGAGTGAATACTGGCGCACTTATGTTTGAAGCTCTTTCACGCGAAAAGTTGTCAACGGAATCTGACGAAACTTCACATGGTCATAGCTAATATACTAGAATAGACCATGAAATAGAATCTATATGCATATCTCGTATATTAAACAAATAAATTAATATAAGAATTTATCTATGAAATACGACTATCCGATCTGCTGACACCGCTAAAGTATGACGTCTCATTTAATAGAGGGTTCAATTTAGGCTGGACTTGACCATATCTGTTTATTAATGCATTAGCAATACGACCAGCCACTTGTCTAAGTTGAAATCACATTTGTATGTATTGATATCGATTTAGGCTCGACTATTCCATATTTCATTCCGTTCTGAGCCGCCGGTCAGCACGGACCTCTCTGCGTTCCCGCATGAGTTCGTTATTCCGCTTACGCGTTACAAAGTTAGTTGGTGTCACAGTGCTGCCGTGTTAGTAGTGCTGTGTTTCGTTTGTGTAGTGAGTGCTCGCAGGCAGGTTCCGACTTAACTGTAAGTAGTTACACATATACACATAAAAGCCACGAGGCATTTATCTTTAAAATTTAACTTGTGCTTGTGCATTAGTGGCAGCTAGGTACACAACCTAGTGCTCCTAAAGCGCTTACACTTATTTAATAGGCACACACCTCTCACGCAGGTGGGGAGGGTTAGAATAGCTTATACCGTGCCGGCGGGGTCGCCCCAATGGCTAAATGGACGATTACGATCCCGCACAACACCGCGAGGCAATAGATGACTATTTCCGAATCCGCCCGGGAATATTGGGCCAACCACACTGGTTACCGTCGCCTTGTATTTAGCTGCGAAGCCGCCGCGTCCGCCACCATACCCGTTTCACCCATAAATCACTCCACGCTGTCGCCGTCGGCACACCCAAATCAACACCGCAGCCCAGTAATTACACCTGTCCTGTGTCATTATCTTCGGCGCAGTCAGACGCCGAAGACGAACCCTTCGGCCTCGAAAATGGACTTCGTGAACCCACGACCGTGTCTACAAAAAACGCCGCCAACATAGCCGACTCCCAGATGGTTTTACCACCGTGCGATCGCGGAAAAGGGCAAAACGTTCTGCCATAGAGAGCGACCTGAGCTGCCCCAGCTCCCCACGCCCGTCACCGACCGCGACGCCCGCGAAAGCCCGCGGCCGAGCCGCAAATTCCAAGCCAAGCACTGCGGACGTATATGGCTGAACGTAAGGCTGGGTTCCACCGGTCGTGATTCACGACAGCAAATACCGGGAGTCGTTCTACGTGAAGCATCAGCGGCGAAAGATCGCAGTTTCTGTTCCACTAATAATGAATAGGTATACGGTCAACGGAGACCCCAGACGGTTTCCGCGTTAACCCAATACCTCCGCGAGGGTAAAATCGTTTCACACTTTCGTTTGCCGGAAGACCGACTCCCTCGAGTCAATATTAGAATTCCGGCGAACTCAATCAGACGAGGCTCATCGCGGATCTCAAACGGCAAGGATACCGTGCATAGGGTGCGCCGCAATGCACCACCCACGCCATAAATTTCAAATGGACTACTCAGTTTGTCGAGCTTGATCTTCCCCGAGGGAAAATCAATATTTAACGTACATTCAATATGCGTAAATTAACCGGTTTACGGGTTGAAACTCCACGCAAGACCGCCCAGTCGCGCAGTGTCATAACTCGCTACTTTTCGACACACAACGCGCAACTGTTTCGCATGCACGTTGTGTAAAATGTGCCGTCATCACAGTACCCGGAGTGCCTCAAGGCCGCATCTGGTCGAGCTACGCCCGCGTGCGCAAATTGCGAAAACGTAGGTCACCCGGTTAGCAGGGGTTGCTCGAGAGCACCCAAAAACAATCGCGGCCATCTGCGTCATTGCCCCGAACCCGCGAATCTTGCAGGTTGCTTTGTCCCTGCACCTGCACCGGCAGCGTGCATGGACAAAGCCAGTTGTAATTAAAAACCGTCGCCGTCCCTAATGCTGCGGCGGCAACAATCAGTAAGGAAACTGACCAGGGTTCCACAATAGCGAGTAATACCCGGCACCTGCGCCCGCCGCAACCACGTCACAAAGGCCCGGTAAATACGTCCATCCGCCACCTGTTGACTTAATCTCGAAATACTTCGAATTCGCACAAAAAGAAACAGTTCAAGTTATACGATTTCCGACCATAAATGCACCTGGCAATCAGCCCAGGTTGAAAAAACAACGTCTTGCTCGCCTACGCCGAAATTTTTAGACGCAAACAACCGAAACAGACACAAACAAGTAGGTTAAACCGTTTAAGATGGCTACCAACCAGGTAGGCAAAACCGCGCCTTCTAGTCGTATCGTATTTTAACGGCAACGGTTTTAAGAAGCAGCATCCGAAAATCGCCAAACTCGTGCAGGATTATACAGACATATTTAGTGCAAGAGACCTTTAAAACCACACAATAGCCAATCCTAGAACTGCACAGGCCATTGGTTAGAAACGATAGGTTGTCAACAGACCGCTAGTGGTGCCACTGATTTACTATAAAAGGTCACTACATATCGCACCATTAGATATACCCCACACCAACTAACTTGAGGACAGTGTCGATTGCACCACCGGCCACAGACCGCTTGTACTTTGTCGTGTGCATCTGTCCCCTGGCAATAGTTACTAGATCCGACCTAGAGCTGCTTCTCGGCTCAGGCCCATCAACCATTATCGCAGGCGACTTAAATAGCAAAACATCCCGACTGGAATTGCATTACGCCAAACACAAATGGCAATAAATTGCTGGAACTGGAGGAGCACTCAACATAAACATAATAGGCTCCCAACCCCAACCACCAGATTTCAGGCATAGGCGTGCTCCTAGCACTATAGACCTGCTATTATTAGAGACGTCTCGCCCGATGTCGTATCGATAGAGGCACTGTGAGTTAGGACTCACCCACTTGCTGGTCTGACCAAATTAAATAAGGCGCTGGAAAGCGGTCCCACGACCAAACTGTAACAAATTGGTATTGTTCCGAACGCAAACTCGCGCTGACCCCCAGTTGTTCTAACTCACCGGAGGTTATTGAGGTAGACAAAGCGTATATTGCCACTGAGCAGTATCATTAACGCATATCTCATCAGTCATCGACGACTCCGAAAGCGGACAGCCGGGTTTCTGGTGACCGCAACTTTGGCTTGCTGCTCAGTATTCGATGTCTGACATAAGAGAAAATACACCTGGCGGGCGTTTTATCGCTATCCGTCCGAGTCAACCGATTTCCGCTTTTAGGAAACTTCAGTTAGAAAAAGCCAGAGACAGGACAGAATTACACCGTAAAGAATCGTGGTTAAGTCTGACAGAAGCATTTTAGAGCCATCGCACACTGCCTATTGGCAATTGGCTCGACGTGGCGAAAGTCGGATCCCCGCGACGCCACGCCGCTACTATCAAAGCCAACTGGGGTCGTTGGCTTTCGATGACTTCGGAAAAGGTCGAATGCCTAGCCGATACGCTGAAGAGCAATGTACGCTGGCCCGCAAGACGTCGACGCGGCTCACCTATCGGAGGTGGACCGTCTAGTCGAACTTAGGGGCTGCCTTACCACCAGAGGGCGATAATTTAAAGCCAGTGACCCCGGAGGAGGTTCGCGATATTATTATGGGTCTTAAACCCGGTTTGGCACCTGGCCCAGACTGTATCTCAAATAGAACTCAAAATACTCGTTGCGGGCCCTATTGTTCGTGTATTGGTCACATTTTCAATATTTTACTATCGAACTTGTACTTTCCTGATGCCTGGAAAAAGCAGCTTTATCGTCATCGGTATTCCTAAGCCGGAACAAACCCTCTAACCTACCCACGAGTTATCGTCCAGAATTAGCTTGCTCAATTGCCGCGTTTCATATGAACGCACACCCTCCGTGGCTGAAAGACCACACCTTCTCCACAATCATCCCAGACGAGCAATCTGGTTTTCGTCCGGTGCCGCACCTGTGTCTCAATTCAAATTCTATTATCGCCCGACGGAATGACTGAATGGCCTTCACTAACCCTGAACTCCTGTATCACAGGGCTGTTCTCTGATACCGCAAGGTATTTGACAAAGTTCCGGCACAACGGCTTGATTTACAAGCTGCATTCTCAAAAGTGCGGACAAAAAGCTGGTTCACATCATCCAGTTTACTTGTCAAATCGCCTTTCCGATATATCGAGTCGAGGGCACCTCTCGTCCACGAGCCGTCCGCTCCAAGCGGGCGTCCCCAAGGATCGGTCCTATCACCTTTATTATTCGCGCTTCCACACGAGCTGACATTCCCAAGCCCACGATACGTCGGGTCCCCTGGCAAATTCTCGCCGATGACACCGCTCTATTGTTCGTCGCTTAGACCGAACTATATCTATAAAAAGCTCCAGAACGCGATCAATCGTTTAGGCGAATGGTTTCGCAATGGAGAATCGATCAATCCCGATAAAGTGTAGCAATACACTTTCATCGCCCAGATTACGTCGATTACACGATACCCCCGGTCCTCAACCCAGGCGTCAGGATAAGGCCACGCGCTGGCCGACACCAGACACCAGGGCACCAAAACTTACGGCCAACCGTAGATCCCAGCATGGAAAGGAAGTGCCAAATACCTGGCGTGACTCGACTGCAACATGTCGTTCAAAAGTCATATTCAGGACGTTAGGAGAAAGGCTTCGTCTGTTCTGACCAGACTCATCACCTTAACGAATTTAAGTCAGCAAATGTCGCTGCGTACCATAAACTTTTATTGCGGCCAAGGTATGCATACGGACCAATCATGGCTTATGTACGCTAAACTTTCGCTCACGCATCCTCCACACCCTAACCACAAGTAGTTCAAAATAAATCTATCCGTCGTGCGCCACCGAAGCGCAGTGGTACTTCAACGAAATGCAGACTTGTTGGCCAGCGACTGCAACTGCCGATACCCGCGAGTAATTCAAAAGTTAACTCAAAACGCCATAGATAAAGAAGTCAACCACGGTGCAACCTTCGCTGGTGCAGCAACGCATACGCGGCCGATCCAAACGCGTCTAGCCAAAGCGTCGACCACGAAACGTCTTTTCTCGACCCGACGAGGAAGGGGTCGTTGAGACCTGACCCAACGGGTCCCTTATCAGACCCTACAACTGGCTAATGAGTAGGGATAGCACACACTCACCTTAGTTCGCCTCGTTACGAGCACAGCGACACAAAATAATAATTGCGCATACTTGATACACCTATGTTCCAGGGTTCTCACCGCCCTTAGTAAACGTGACTAGTCGCCAGACCGCTCTATGTCCTGGTCCGTAAACTGATCGTCGTGACGATCCCTTAGGAGGACATAATTAATACCTAACTGATGCAATTTCTCAGGCTGTGTGTGGCCTCCATTTTTTAGCAAAAATGTGGGCCACCTAGTTCGTGGGACGGGAGCTCATGAACTCTGTGTTAGATGAAGCTACTTAAAGACATAAAAGGAGTCTGGAAGACAACTTTAAGGATAAAAAAAAAAAATTCCATATTTTTGCTCAGTATGAGTATCTCAAATTTATAATCAATATTGTTTTTTTTACGATAGGTTCACTGTATATCGACTAACGACAGCTGAAGAGAAATTCTTTATGATTAAACTAATCTAGACGCGCGATTTTTGCTGCAAATGTGTAATTAAATAAAATAAAAATATGTTTTACGTCATCGGTTTCTAAAATATGGGCTTTCTGCAGCCGCAAGGTTCGGTCTGCGTAGTATCGAAAAAAATAAAAAAAATATAAAATGAATTACAGTTGTGGCGGCGAAGATTATGTATGGGCGTTTTTGATAAAACGTCAGCGCCACCGCAGCTCAGTGCGGCGTGTAGCGGCAGCACGCTTAAACCGTGCATGTGTAAGAGACTGAATAAAGTTAATAAATATTTTCCATTTTTAAATTTTAACATTTTTCCTTGTTTTTAAAATACGTAAGAAAAATTTTGACGCATATAAATAAAAACAACGGATACTTGAAAAACCAAAAATAAAGATAGTTCACCATGAGTGCGTGTAACATATATACTGGTTTATTTCGGCGTATAGCGTTGACTGCCTGTGGTTTGTGGTTCAGGCCGATCGCCCCGCGATCGAGGTCGGGTTCGATTTCTGCGGCGCGACAGGCAACTTGTATAGTTGTTCTGCCGAGTCTGGTTAGTACGTAGGACAGATTACAGAGGTATCACAGCTGGGGCCAGCTTAGTACTGTAGGGGCAATTAGAAATATAAGTATAATGATAGGAAATAGTGTAGAGTAGAATAGAATAAGTATAGTAGGGGCAAAATAGAAGTGTAGGTGGAAAAAATATAGTATTTAAATAGAAAATTGAATGTTAAAATTACAGTTTTGTATGGCGGTCATAAAATTACAATGATAATATTTTAGCAAAGTGAATTCTTTCCTCGTATTTGTATTTATTTCGTGTTAATTTACTGTATTAATACAAATATTGTGTGCTGGTAAAGTTTTGAAATATCGATGGCGGAGTGAATACTGGCGCACGGCGTTTGGCTCTTTCCACGCGAAAAAGTTGTCAACGGAATCTGACGAAACTTCACATGGTCATAGCCACATACTAGAATAGAATTCATGAAATAGAAATCGTATATGCATATCTCGTATATTAAACAAAATAAATTAATATATGAATTTATCTATGAAATACGACTATCTGATCTAGCCGACAACTGCTAAAGTATGACGTCTCATTTAATAGAGGGTTCAATTTAGGCTGGACTCAATTCGTTATATTCATTTGCTGGGTTTATCAGTTAAATGTCGACCAGCCACTTGTCTAAGCTTGAAATCATAGCTGTGTATGTATTGACATCGATTTAGCTCACTCCATTCTATATTTTTTGTTTAGTATGAGAGCATCTCAATTGTAATCAATATTGTTTTTTTTTTACGATAGGTTCACTGTATAATGACTTAACGATGTTGAAGAGAAATTTCTTTATGATTAAAATCAATCTGACGATTTTTATAAAAATGTAAATTAACAAATAAAAATATGTTTTACACATATCGGTTTGTGAATATACGCAGAGTCGTTAAGGTTCACTGGTGGTATCAAAAAAAAAAAATATAAAAATGAATTACAGTTGTAGGCGAAGATTGTGTATGCGTTTTGGATAAACGTCAGCGCCACCGTAGCTCAGTGGCGGGGAAGTGCGCAGCACGCGAACCGCAGTATGTAAGATCGAATACTGTAACCTTAATAAAAATGTTTTGGCTTTTTTTAAATTTTTTAACATTTTTCGTTTTAAAAATAATAAGAAAATTTTTGACGGCCATAAATAAAAACAATGATACTTGAAAAAACCAAAATAAAGATAGTTCACCAAGGAGTATAAAACATATATATCATTTATTTCGGCGTATAGTTGACCGCCCCGTAGCCTAGTGGTTCAGTTGATTGCTTTCCGCGGCGATCGGAGTGTCGCGGGTTCGATTCCTGCGGGTGCGGCTGCGGCAACTTTGTATAGTTGTTCGTACCGCCGAGTCTGCTTTGTAATGTAGGGATAGATTTAGAGTGTGTTGAATATTAGCCATTAGCTTCAGTACTGTAGGGGCAATTAGAATATAAGTATAATGTGATAAAATAGTAGAGTAGAATAGAATAAGAGCAGTAGGGGAAATATGTAGGTGAAAAATAGGCATTTAAACAGAAAAATTGAATGTTGTATCATGTTTTGTATGTGCGGCGTCATAACGCAACTACAATGATAATATTCTTAGCAAAGTGAATTTTTCTCGTAGTCACTTGTCGTGTTAATTTACTGCAATAATACGTATAAATATTGTGTGCTAGGAAGTTTTGAAATATTGATGAGGAAAGCGAATATCATGCACTTATGTTTGAAGCTCTTCACGTAAAAGTTGTCGTAATTTTTGAATCTGACGAAACTTCACATGGTCATGCAAATATATACTAGAATAGACCATGAAATAGAATTTATACATGGTTATCTGCATATTAAAACAAAGAATTAATATAAGAATTTGACCATGAACACGACTATCCGGATCTAAGTTGATAAAATCGCCAAAAGTAATGACGTCTCATTTAATAGAGGGTCTAATTGTGAGGCCGACTCTGACCATATCTGTTTATTAACGCATTAGCAATACGACCAGCCTACTGTCTAAGTTGAAATCACACGAAGGTATTGGATATCGATCTAGCTCGACTCATTCCATACCGGTTTAGCAAGCGAGAGTATCTCAATTACAATCAATATTGTTTTTTACGATAGGTCTTCACTGTATAATGACTAACGATGTTGAAGAGAAATTTCTTTATGATTAAACTCCAATCTGACGCCGATTTTGTTGCAAAACGTAATTAAATAAAATAAAAACATGTTTTTACACATATCGGTTTCTCTAGAATATACCGCAGAGTCGTTAAGCGTTCGGTCTTCGGTAAAAAAAGATCGAAAAAAATAAAAAATTGGCGTAAAATGAATTACAGTTGTAGGCGAAGATTGGTGTATGCGTTTTTGATAAAACGTCAGCGTACGCAACGGTAGCTCAGTGGCGTGTAAGGCACGCGAACCGCAGTATGTAAGAGATCGAATATTAAAGTTAATAAATATTTTATTTTTTAAATTTTTGTGTCATTTTTTCGTTTTAAAATAATAAGAAAATTTGACGCACATAAATAAAACAATGCATACTTGAAAACCAAAAATAAAAGATAGTTCACCGCGAGAAGGTGTAAGATATATATCATTTATTTCGGCGTATAGTTAAAGATCGCCCGTGGCCCAGTGGTTCAGTTGACTGCTTCGCGCATTCGGAGGTCGCGGGTTCGACTGCGCGCGACAGGCAAAATTTGTATATGTCTAAATGCCGAGTCTGGTTAGTACGTAGGATAGATTTAGAGTAATAATAGCTAGTTAGCTATAGTACTGTAGGGTAAATTAGAGCCTATAAGTATAATGATAGGAAATAGTGTAGAGTAGAAGAAGGAAGAAAGTAGTAGGGGTAAAATATGTAGGTGGAAAAATAGTATTTAAATAGAAAATTGAATGTTGTATCAAATGTTTTTGTGGCTGGTGAGGCTGGTAACGCACCATATCGAAAATATTTAAGCAGCGGAATCTTTTCTCGTATTTCATTCAAAGTCTTCGTGTTAATTTATTGTAATAATACAAGCTTCTGGTTGTAAAAGTTAGGAAGTTTTGAACAGTCGATGGCGGCGTGAATACGTAAGCACCTTATGTTTGGTGGCCTTTCTGCTGAAAAGTTGTCAACGAATCTGACGAAACTTCACATGGTCAGCTGGCCAATATAATAACATGAGAACCATCTTGTATATTGAAATAAATAACAGTGTTAGAATTTCATCTTGAAACATGATCATCGAATCAGTTTATTAAAATGTGTCAAAGCCAAGATGTCTCATTTAATGAGTGGTTCGAATTTAGGGCTGGACTTGACCATCTGTTTATTAATGCATTAGCAATAACACTGTAGCCACTTGTCTAAGTTGGAAATCATACCCAGGCTAAAATATATCGATTTAGGCCTCGACTATTCCATGGGCTTTTGTTTATATGGGAGTATCTCTCAATTATAATCAATATTGTTTCTTTTTCTTTAACATAGTCTCAATGCTGACGACCAACCATTTCTCTTCGTTGAAGAAATTTTCAGACGAAAATCAATCTGACGCGATTTTTACAAAATGTACCGGAATAAAATGAAAATGCATATCGGTTCCGGTGAATATACGGTGAGAGTCGTTAAGGTCTTGGTCTTCAGAATGGAAAAAATAAAAGTCATAAAATGAATTATGTTGTAGGCGAAGATTACGTAAGCGTTGCTTGGACAAAACGTCATGCCACCAAACAGCGGCGTAGCGGCACGCGAACTTCGCAAGGGATATAAGATCGAATATTGTAGTTAAATAAATATTTTATTTCTTTTAAATTTTTAATATTTTTCTGCTTTTGTAAATAATAAGAAAATTTTGACGGCCATAACAAAAAAACAATGCATACTTGAAAAACCAAAAAATAAAGATAGTTCACCTGGCTTATATGTAACATAGTCATTTATTTGGTATAGTTGATCGCCTCTGTGTTTATGGTTGGGGCCGATTGCCTATGACGCGAGGTCGCGGGTTCGATTCTGCAAGTGAGAAAGTAACTTAGAGCTATTCTCGTACCGCCGAGTTCAAGTTTAGTACGTAGGATAGATTTAGGAGTAAGAATACAGCTAGCTAGCTTAGTACTGTAGGGGCAATTAGGAAATATAAATGATAGGAAAAAATAGTGTAGAGTAGAATAGAACAAGAGTAGTAGGGTAAAATATGTAGGTGGAAAAATAGGTATTTAAATAGAAAACTGAATGTTGTATCAAGGTTTTTGTATGTATATCATAACGCATTACAATGATAATATTTTTAGCAAAGTGAATTCTTTCCTGCATTTCATTTGGCTCTGTGTTAATTTACTGTAATAAATAAAGCAAAATATTGTGTGCTAGGAAGTTTTGAAATATTTGATGGTGAGTGAATACTGGCAATTTATGTTTGAAGCTCTTCACGCGTAAAGCCACAATCACCGAATTGACGAAACTTTCACATGGTCATAGCTACTGTATGTATCAGGAATAGACCATGAAATAGAATCTATATGCATATCTCGTATATTTAAACAACAAATTAATATAAGAATTTATCTATGAAATAATGATCATCCGACTGTTGACACCGTAAAGCTAAAAGTATGACGCTGTCCATTTAATAGAGTTCGAATGAGGCTGAATTCTGACTATCTGTTTATTAATGCATTAGCAATACGACCAGCCACTTGTCTAAGTGGTTGAAATCACATTTGCATGTATTGACGATTTAGGCTCGACTATTCCATATTTTTTGTTTAGTATGATATCCCACCAATCACATGTTTTTTACGATAGGTTCACTGTATAATGACTAACGATGCTGAAAGTTATGAAATTTCTTTATAATTAAAATCAATCTGACGCGATTTTTGTTGCAAAAATGTGTAATCAACAAATTAAAAAAAAATATGTTTTTACATATCGGTTCCTGTAATATACGCAGAGTCGTTAAGTGTCTTTGTCTGGTGTATCGAAAAAATAAAAATATAAAATGAATTACAGTTGTAAAGTAAGATTATGTATAAGTGTTTTTGATAAACCAGCGCCACCGTGGTAGCTCAGGTGGCGTGTGCGGCAGCACGCGAACCGCAGCATGTAAGACTGGACAAAGTTAATAAATATTTATTTTATGAATTTTTTAACATTTTTCGTTTTAAACACAAGAAAATTTTGATTTTCATTACAAATAAAAAACAATGCATACTTGAAAAAAACCAAAATAAAGATAGTTCACCATGAGTATGTGTAACATATATATCATTTATTTCGGCGTATAGTTAATCGCCTCTGTGGCCTAGTGCGTGGTTCACAGTCGATTACCGGCGACTGGAGGTCGCGGTTCGATTTGCGGGCGCGACAGCAGGCAACTTTACAGTTGTTCGTACCGCCAGAGTATGGTTAGTACGTAGGACAGATTTAGGAGTAAAAATGGCCGCCAGCCAGCTTAGTACCGTAGGGGCACTAGAAATATAAGTATAATGATAGGAAATAGTGTAGAGTAGGTAACAGAACAAGAGTAGTAGGGGTAAAAAATATGTATGGAAAAAATAGGTATTTAAACAGAAATTGAAATGTTGTATCACATGTTTTGGTATGCGGCGGTCATAACGCACCATAATGATAATATTTTAGCAAAGGAATTCTTTCCTCGTATTTTACTTTCCGGTTTCGTGTTAATTTCTACTCGTAATAATACAAATATTGTGCGCTAGGAAGTTTGAAACATCGATGGCGGCGTGACATTGGCGTGTATCTATGTTTGCCTTCACGCGAAAAGTTGTCAACGGAATCTGACGAAACTTCACATGGCTATGTTAATATACTAGAATAGACCATGAAATAGAATCTATCTGCATATCTCGTATACTGGAATAAATAAATTAATATAAGAATTTCATCTATGAACACACGATCATCCGACCTAAGTTGACAACGCTAAAGTATGACGTCTCATTTAATAGAGGTTCAATTTAGGCTGGACTTGACCATATCTGTTTATTAATGCATTAGCAATACGACCAGCCACTTGTCTAAGTTGAAATCACATTTGTATGTGTATTGATATCGATTTTAGGCTCGACTATTCCATATTTTTTGTTTAGTATGAGAGTATCTCTCAATTATAATCAATATTATTTTTTTTTTTTACGATAGTTCACTGTATAATGCATCTAACGACGTTGAAGAGAAATTTCTTTATAATTAAACTCAATCTGATTTGATTTTGTTAAAATGTAAATTAAATAAATTAAAAATATGTTTCACACATATCGGTTCCTAGGAATATACGCAGAGTTATGTCTGTGTCTGCGTATCGAAAAAATAAAATATAAAATGTGAATTACAGTTGTAGGCGTGAAGATTATGTATAAGTAAGCGGATAAACGTCATGCCAATTGTAGCTCAGTGGCGTGTAGCGGCAGCACGCGAACCGGTATGTAAGATCGAATATTGTGTTAATAAATATTTTATTTTTTAAATTTTTAACATTTTTTCTCGTTTTAAATAATAAGAAAAATTCTTGACGCACATAAATAAAAAACAATGACACTGAAAAAAACCGCAAAATAAAAAGATAGTTCACCATGAGTATGTGTACATATATATCATTTATTTTGTAAGCGTATAGTTGATCGCCTCCGTGGCCTTATGTTCAGCGTCGACTGCTTCCGCGATCGGAGGTCGCGGGTTCGATTCTCAGGCGCGACAGGCGCAAACTTTGTATAGTTGGTTCGGTACCGCCGAGTATGGTTAGTACGTAGGGACAGATTTAGAGTAAAATAATAGCTAGCCAGTTTAGTACCGTAGGGCAATTAGGAAAAGACATATAATGATAGAAATAGTGTAGAGAATAGAATAAGAGTAGTAGGGTAAAATATGTAGGTGGGAAAAATAGGCATTTAAATAGAAATTGAATGTATCATATGTTTTGTATGTGTGGCGGTCATAACGCACTATAATGATAGCAATATTTTAAAGTGAATTTTCCTCGTATTCATTTGGTTTCGTGTTAATTTACTGCACACAAATACGTGTGCTGGTAGTTTTGAAATATCGATGGCGGAGTGAATACTGGCGCACTTATGTTTGAAGCCTTCACGCGAAAAGTTGTCAACGGAATCTGACGAAACTTCATGGTCATAGCTTTGGTATACTAGAATAGACCATGAAATAGAATCTATATGGCATATCTCGTATATTAAACAACAATTAATATAAGAATTTATCTATGAAGATGATCATCTGATCTAAAAATGAGCGACCGCTAAAGTGGCGACGTCTGGGGGTTTAATAGAGGGTCTAATTTAGTTGACTGGATCATAATCTGTTTATTAATGCATTAGCAATACGACCAGCCACTTGTCTAAGCTTGAAATCACAGATTTGTATGTATTGATATCGATTTAGGCTCGACTAGTCCATATGTTTTGTTTAGGTATGAGAGTATTCAATTATAATCACTATTGTTTTTTTTTTACGATAGGTTCACTGCATAATGATAACGATGTTGAAGAGAAATTCTTTTATGATTAAAACTGAATCGACGCGATTTTTGTTGCAAATGTAATTAAATAAATTAAAAAAATGTGTTTTGCTACGTTATCGGTTCTTTAGAATATACGCAGAGTCGTTAAGTGTCTTTGTTCCGGTGTATCGGGGAAAAAATAAAATATAAAATGAATTCACAGTTGTAGGCGAAGATTAAGTGGCAAGCGTTTTTGGATAAAACGTCAGCGCCACTGTAGCTCAGTGGCGTGCAGAAGGCAGCACGCGAACTGGCAGTATATAAGATCGAATATTGTAAAAGCACAACATTTTATTTTTTTAAATTTTTGCCGGTTTTTTTCGTTTTTAAAATAATACGAAAATTTTAATGGCAAATAAAAAACAATGCATACTTGAAAAAAAACCAAAAATAAAGATAGTTCTACCATGAGTATGTGTGTAAATATATATATCATTTATTTCGGCGTATAGTTGATCACCGTGGCCTAGGTGGTTCAGTCGACTGCTTCGCGATCGGAGGTCGTGGGTTCGATTTCGTGGGCGCGACAGGCAACTTTGTATAGTTGTCTGCACGAAGTTGAGTCTGGGTTAGTACGTAGGGATAGATTTAGGAGGTGAATAATAGCTAGCCAGCTTAGTACTGTGGGCAATTAGAAATATAAGAAGTATTAGTCGAGAGGAAATAGTGTAGAGTAGAATAGAATAAGAGTAGGGTAAACATGTAGGTGGAAAGCAAATAGGTATTTAAATAGAAAATTGTGTCGTTGTAATCATATGTTTTTTAGCGTGGCGGTCATAACGCACCACATAATGATATTTTTAGCAAAGTGAATTCTTTCCTCGTATTTCTATCGGTTTCGTGTTAATTTACCGTAATAATACAAATATTGCAAGAAGTTTTGAAACACGATGGCGGAGTGAATACTGGCGCAATTTATGTTTGAAGCTCTTCACGCGAAAGTTGTCAACGGAACGATGAAAACCCTCATATGGTCATAGCCAGCTTATACTAGAATAGACCATGAAATAGAACTATATGCATATCTCAGTATGGGTTGAAAACAAATAAATTAATATAAGAATTTATCAAATGAAATACGACTATCCGATCTAAGTTGACACTGCCAGCATGACGTCTCATTTAATAGAGGGTTCAATTTAGCTGGACTTGACCATATCTGTTTATTAATGCATTACAATAATGACCAGCCACTTGTTCAAGTTGAAAATCACATTTTAAAGCGTATTGATATCGATTTAGGCTCGACTATTCCATATTTTTGTTTAGTATGAGGAGTATCTCCAATTATAATCAATATTGTTTTTCTTTTTTACGATAGGTCACTGTATACGCACTTAACGATGTTGAAGAGAAATTTTATGATTAAAATCAATCTGACGCTTTTATTTTGTTGCAGTGTGTAATTAAATAAATAAAAAATATATGTTTTTACACATATCGGTTTCAGAATATACGCAGAGTCGTTGGGGCGTTCTTTGTCTGTGTATCGAAAAAATGAAAATATGTAAAATGAATTACAGCTAGCGGAAGATTATGGCAGCGGATAGAACGTCACGCCACCGTAGCTCAGTGCGGCGCGTAGCGGCAGCACGCGAACCGCAGTATGTAAGAAAAAGGAATATTGTGGTGTTAATAAATATTTTATTTTTAAATTTTTCAACATTTTTCTCGTTTTTAAAATAATAAGAAAAAATTTTGATTTGCATAAATAAAAATAATGCATACTTGAAAAACCAAAAATAAAGATAGTTCACCATGAGTATGTAATATATATATCATTTATTTCAAGTGGCAGTTGACTGCCCCTCAGGTTTGTGGTTCAGCCGATTGCCGCGACTGGAGGTCGCGGGTTCGATTTCAGTGGCGCACAGGCAACTTTGTATAGTTGTTCGTACCGCTGAGTCTGGCTAGTACGTAGGGATAGATTTAGGAGTAAGAACAATAGCCAATAGCGAAAAAAATTAGAAAATTTAGAAATATAAGCATAATGATAGAACAGTGTAGAGTAGAAATAGAATAAGAGTAGTAGGTAAATATGTAGGTGGAAAAATAGGTATTTAAATAGAAAATTGAATGTTGTATCATATGTTTTGTATGGCGGTCATAACGCACCATAATGATAATATTTTAGCAGCGAATTTTTCCCTCGTATTTCATTTGGTTTCGCAGTTAATTTACCGTAATAATACAAATATTGTGTGCCAGGAAGCTTCGAACATCGATTATGAATACGGCGCACTTATGTTTGGCTCTTCACGCCAGTGCCGTCAACGGAATCTGACGAAACTTCACGGTCATAGCCACATACTAGAACAGACTGGCAAATAGAATCATATGCATATCTCGTATATTAACAACAAAATTAATATAGAATTTACCCATGTAAATACGACTATCCGATCAAGTTGACACCGCTAAAGCATGACGTCCATTTAATAGAGGTTCAATGCTGGACTTGACCATATCTGTTTATTAATGCATTAATAAGAGTAGTAGGGTAAATATGGTGTGAAAAAAACAGGTATTTAAATAAAATTGAATGTTGTATCATATGTTTTGTGATGTGCGGCGGTCATAACGCACCATAATGATAATGTTTTAGCAAAAGTGAATTCTTCGTATTTCATTTGGTTTCTTGTTAATTTCATCGTAATAATACAAATATTGTGTGTTAGGAAGCCAGTCATCGATGGCGGAGTGAATATCATGCACTTATGTTTGAAGCCTTTCACGCGAAAGTTGTCAATGGAATCTTAATTTTAAATCACATGGTCATAAAGCACATACTAGAATAGACCAAGAAATAGAATCTATGGGTGATCATCTCGTATATTAAACAACAAATTAATATAAGAATTTATCTATGAAATACGACTATCCGATCTGGTTGACACCAAGTAAATATGACGTCTCATTTAATAGAGGGTTCAATTTAGGCTGGACTTGACTATCTGTTTATTAATGCATTAGCACACGACCAGCTAATTTGTTCAAGTTGAAATCACATGCATGTATTGATATCGACTTAGGCTCGACTATTCCATATTTCATTCGTCTCTGAGCCGCCGGTCAGTACGGACCTCTCGTGCGTTCCCTACGAGTTCATGCTATATTCTGCCATGCGTTACAAAGAAGCTAAAGTCACAGTGCTGCTGTGTTAGTAGTGCTGTGTTCGTTTGTGTAGTGAGTGCTCGCAGGCAGGTTCCCGACTTAACTGTAAGAGTTACACATATACACACAAAGCCTTACGAGGCATTTATCTTTTAACGAACTTGTGCTTGTTGCATTAGGTGGCAGCTAGGCACACACCTAGTGCCCTAAAGCGCTTACACTATTTAATAGGCACACACCTCCTCACGCAGGTGGGAGGTTAGAATAGCTATCCGTGCCGGCGGGTCGCCCAATGGCTAAAATGGACGATTACGATCCAGCACAACACCGCGAGGCAATAGATGACTATTTCCGAATCCGCCCGGGAATATTGGGCCAACCACACTGGTTACCGTCGCCTTGTATTTAGCTGCGAAGCCGCCGCGTCCGCCACCATACCCGTTTCACCCATAAATCACTCCACGCTGTCGCCGTCGGCACACCCAAATCAACACCGCAGCCCAGTAATTACACCTGTCCTGTGTCATTATCTTCGGCGCAGTCAGACGCCGAAGACGAACCCTTCGGCCTCGAAAATGGACTTCGTGAACCCACGACCGTGTCTACAAAAAACGCCGCCAACATAGCCGACTCCCAGATGGTTTTACCACCGTGCGATCGCGGAAAAGGGCAAAACGTTCTGCCATAGAGAGCGACCTGAGCTGCCCCAGCTCCCCACGCCCGTCACCGACCGCGACGCCCGCGAAAGCCCGCGGCCGAGCCGCAAATTCCAAGCCAAGCACTGCGGACGTATATGGCTGAACGTAAGGCTGGGTTCCACCGGTCGTGATTCACGACAGCAAATACCGGGAGTCGTTCTACGTGAAGCATCAGCGGCGAAAGATCGCAGTTTCTGTTCCACTAATAATGAATAGGTATACGGTCAACGGAGACCCCAGACGGTTTCCGCGTTAACCCAATACCTCCGCGAGGGTAAAATCGTTTCACACTTTCGTTTGCCGGAAGACCGACTCCCTCGAGTCAATATTAGAATTCCGGCGAACTCAATCAGACGAGGCTCATCGCGGATCTCAAACGGCAAGGATACCGTGCATAGGGTGCGCCGCAATGCACCACCCACGCCATAAATTTCAAATGGACTACTCAGTTTGTCGAGCTTGATCTTCCCCGAGGGAAAATCAATATTTAACGTACATTCAATATGCGTAAATTAACCGGTTTACGGGTTGAAACTCCACGCAAGACCGCCCAGTCGCGCAGTGTCATAACTCGCTACTTTTCGACACACAACGCGCAACTGTTTCGCATGCACGTTGTGTAAAATGTGCCGTCATCACAGTACCCGGAGTGCCTCAAGGCCGCATCTGGTCGAGCTACGCCCGCGTGCGCAAATTGCGAAAACGTAGGTCACCCGGTTAGCAGGGGTTGCTCGAGAGCACCCAAAAACAATCGCGGCCATCTGCGTCATTGCCCCGAACCCGCGAATCTTGCAGGTTGCTTTGTCCCTGCACCTGCACCGGCAGCGTGCATGGACAAAGCCAGTTGTAATTAAAAACCGTCGCCGTCCCTAATGCTGCGGCGGCAACAATCAGTAAGGAAACTGACCAGGGTTCCACAATAGCGAGTAATACCCGGCACCTGCGCCCGCCGCAACCACGTCACAAAGGCCCGGTAAATACGTCCATCCGCCACCTGTTGACTTAATCTCGAAATACTTCGAATTCGCACAAAAAGAAACAGTTCAAGTTATACGATTTCCGACCATAAATGCACCTGGCAATCAGCCCAGGTTGAAAAAACAACGTCTTGCTCGCCTACGCCGAAATTTTTAGACGCAAACAACCGAAACAGACACAAACAAGTAGGTTAAACCGTTTAAGATGGCTACCAACCAGGTAGGCAAAACCGCGCCTTCTAGTCGTATCGTATTTTAACGGCAACGGTTTTAAGAAGCAGCATCCGAAAATCGCCAAACTCGTGCAGGATTATACAGACATATTTAGTGCAAGAGACCTTTAAAACCACACAATAGCCAATCCTAGAACTGCACAGGCCATTGGTTAGAAACGATAGGTTGTCAACAGACCGCTAGTGGTGCCACTGATTTACTATAAAAGGTCACTACATATCGCACCATTAGATATACCCCACACCAACTAACTTGAGGACAGTGTCGATTGCACCACCGGCCACAGACCGCTTGTACTTTGTCGTGTGCATCTGTCCCCTGGCAATAGTTACTAGATCCGACCTAGAGCTGCTTCTCGGCTCAGGCCCATCAACCATTATCGCAGGCGACTTAAATAGCAAAACATCCCGACTGGAATTGCATTACGCCAAACACAAATGGCAATAAATTGCTGGAACTGGAGGAGCACTCAACATAAACATAATAGGCTCCCAACCCCAACCACCAGATTTCAGGCATAGGCGTGCTCCTAGCACTATAGACCTGCTATTATTAGAGACGTCTCGCCCGATGTCGTATCGATAGAGGCACTGTGAGTTAGGACTCACCCACTTGCTGGTCTGACCAAATTAAATAAGGCGCTGGAAAGCGGTCCCACGACCAAACTGTAACAAATTGGTATTGTTCCGAACGCAAACTCGCGCTGACCCCCAGTTGTTCTAACTCACCGGAGGTTATTGAGGTAGACAAAGCGTATATTGCCACTGAGCAGTATCATTAACGCATATCTCATCAGTCATCGACGACTCCGAAAGCGGACAGCCGGGTTTCTGGTGACCGCAACTTTGGCTTGCTGCTCAGTATTCGATGTCTGACATAAGAGAAAATACACCTGGCGGGCGTTTTATCGCTATCCGTCCGAGTCAACCGATTTCCGCTTTTAGGAAACTTCAGTTAGAAAAAGCCAGAGACAGGACAGAATTACACCGTAAAGAATCGTGGTTAAGTCTGACAGAAGCATTTTAGAGCCATCGCACACTGCCTATTGGCAATTGGCTCGACGTGGCGAAAGTCGGATCCCCGCGACGCCACGCCGCTACTATCAAAGCCAACTGGGGTCGTTGGCTTTCGATGACTTCGGAAAAGGTCGAATGCCTAGCCGATACGCTGAAGAGCAATGTACGCTGGCCCGCAAGACGTCGACGCGGCTCACCTATCGGAGGTGGACCGTCTAGTCGAACTTAGGGGCTGCCTTACCACCAGAGGGCGATAATTTAAAGCCAGTGACCCCGGAGGAGGTTCGCGATATTATTATGGGTCTTAAACCCGGTTTGGCACCTGGCCCAGACTGTATCTCAAATAGAACTCAAAATACTCGTTGCGGGCCCTATTGTTCGTGTATTGGTCACATTTTCAATATTTTACTATCGAACTTGTACTTTCCTGATGCCTGGAAAAAGCAGCTTTATCGTCATCGGTATTCCTAAGCCGGAACAAACCCTCTAACCTACCCACGAGTTATCGTCCAGAATTAGCTTGCTCAATTGCCGCGTTTCATATGAACGCACACCCTCCGTGGCTGAAAGACCACACCTTCTCCACAATCATCCCAGACGAGCAATCTGGTTTTCGTCCGGTGCCGCACCTGTGTCTCAATTCAAATTCTATTATCGCCCGACGGAATGACTGAATGGCCTTCACTAACCCTGAACTCCTGTATCACAGGGCTGTTCTCTGATACCGCAAGGTATTTGACAAAGTTCCGGCACAACGGCTTGATTTACAAGCTGCATTCTCAAAAGTGCGGACAAAAAGCTGGTTCACATCATCCAGTTTACTTGTCAAATCGCCTTTCCGATATATCGAGTCGAGGGCACCTCTCGTCCACGAGCCGTCCGCTCCAAGCGGGCGTCCCCAAGGATCGGTCCTATCACCTTTATTATTCGCGCTTCCACACGAGCTGACATTCCCAAGCCCACGATACGTCGGGTCCCCTGGCAAATTCTCGCCGATGACACCGCTCTATTGTTCGTCGCTTAGACCGAACTATATCTATAAAAAGCTCCAGAACGCGATCAATCGTTTAGGCGAATGGTTTCGCAATGGAGAATCGATCAATCCCGATAAAGTGTAGCAATACACTTTCATCGCCCAGATTACGTCGATTACACGATACCCCCGGTCCTCAACCCAGGCGTCAGGATAAGGCCACGCGCTGGCCGACACCAGACACCAGGGCACCAAAACTTACGGCCAACCGTAGATCCCAGCATGGAAAGGAAGTGCCAAATACCTGGCGTGACTCGACTGCAACATGTCGTTCAAAAGTCATATTCAGGACGTTAGGAGAAAGGCTTCGTCTGTTCTGACCAGACTCATCACCTTAACGAATTTAAGTCAGCAAATGTCGCTGCGTACCATAAACTTTTATTGCGGCCAAGGTATGCATACGGACCAATCATGGCTTATGTACGCTAAACTTTCGCTCACGCATCCTCCACACCCTAACCACAAGTAGTTCAAAATAAATCTATCCGTCGTGCGCCACCGAAGCGCAGTGGTACTTCAACGAAATGCAGACTTGTTGGCCAGCGACTGCAACTGCCGATACCCGCGAGTAATTCAAAAGTTAACTCAAAACGCCATAGATAAAGAAGTCAACCACGGTGCAACCTTCGCTGGTGCAGCAACGCATACGCGGCCGATCCAAACGCGTCTAGCCAAAGCGTCGACCACGAAACGTCTTTTCTCGACCCGACGAGGAAGGGGTCGTTGAGACCTGACCCAACGGGTCCCTTATCAGACCCTACAACTGGCTAATGAGTAGGGATAGCACACACTCACCTTAGTTCGCCTCGTTACGAGCACAGCGACACAAAATAATAATTGCGCATACTTGATACACCTATGTTCCAGGGTTCTCACCGCCCTTAGTAAACGTGACTAGTCGCCAGACCGCTCTATGTCCTGGTCCGTAAACTGATCGTCGTGACGATCCCTTAGGAGGACATAATTAATACCTAACTGATGCAATTTCTCAGGCTGTGTGTGGCCTCCATTTTTTAGCAAAAATGTGGGCCACCTAGTTCGTGGGACGGGAGCTCATGAACTCTGTGTTAGATGAAGCTACTTAAAGACATAAAAGGAGTCTGGAAGACAACTTTAAGGATAAAAAAAAAAAATTCCATATTTTTGCTCAGTATGAGTATCTCAAATTTATAATCAATATTGTTTTTTTTACGATAGGTTCACTGTATATCGACTAACGACAGCTGAAGAGAAATTCTTTATGATTAAACTAATCTAGACGCGCGATTTTTGCTGCAAATGTGTAATTAAATAAAATAAAAATATGTTTTACGTCATCGGTTTCTAAAATATGGGCTTTCTGCAGCCGCAAGGTTCGGTCTGCGTAGTATCGAAAAAAATAAAAAAAATATAAAATGAATTACAGTTGTGGCGGCGAAGATTATGTATGGGCGTTTTTGATAAAACGTCAGCGCCACCGCAGCTCAGTGCGGCGTGTAGCGGCAGCACGCTTAAACCGTGCATGTGTAAGAGACTGAATAAAGTTAATAAATATTTTCCATTTTTAAATTTTAACATTTTTCCTTGTTTTTAAAATACGTAAGAAAAATTTTGACGCATATAAATAAAAACAACGGATACTTGAAAAACCAAAAATAAAGATAGTTCACCATGAGTGCGTGTAACATATATACTGGTTTATTTCGGCGTATAGCGTTGACTGCCTGTGGTTTGTGGTTCAGGCCGATCGCCCCGCGATCGAGGTCGGGTTCGATTTCTGCGGCGCGACAGGCAACTTGTATAGTTGTTCTGCCGAGTCTGGTTAGTACGTAGGACAGATTACAGAGGTATCACAGCTGGGGCCAGCTTAGTACTGTAGGGGCAATTAGAAATATAAGTATAATGATAGGAAATAGTGTAGAGTAGAATAGAATAAGTATAGTAGGGGCAAAATAGAAGTGTAGGTGGAAAAAATATAGTATTTAAATAGAAAATTGAATGTTAAAATTACAGTTTTGTATGGCGGTCATAAAATTACAATGATAATATTTTAGCAAAGTGAATTCTTTCCTCGTATTTGTATTTATTTCGTGTTAATTTACTGTATTAATACAAATATTGTGTGCTGGTAAAGTTTTGAAATATCGATGGCGGAGTGAATACTGGCGCACGGCGTTTGGCTCTTTCCACGCGAAAAAGTTGTCAACGGAATCTGACGAAACTTCACATGGTCATAGCCACATACTAGAATAGAATTCATGAAATAGAAATCGTATATGCATATCTCGTATATTAAACAAAATAAATTAATATATGAATTTATCTATGAAATACGACTATCTGATCTAGCCGACAACTGCTAAAGTATGACGTCTCATTTAATAGAGGGTTCAATTTAGGCTGGACTCAATTCGTTATATTCATTTGCTGGGTTTATCAGTTAAATGTCGACCAGCCACTTGTCTAAGCTTGAAATCATAGCTGTGTATGTATTGACATCGATTTAGCTCACTCCATTCTATATTTTTTGTTTAGTATGAGAGCATCTCAATTGTAATCAATATTGTTTTTTTTTTACGATAGGTTCACTGTATAATGACTTAACGATGTTGAAGAGAAATTTCTTTATGATTAAAATCAATCTGACGATTTTTATAAAAATGTAAATTAACAAATAAAAATATGTTTTACACATATCGGTTTGTGAATATACGCAGAGTCGTTAAGGTTCACTGGTGGTATCAAAAAAAAAAAATATAAAAATGAATTACAGTTGTAGGCGAAGATTGTGTATGCGTTTTGGATAAACGTCAGCGCCACCGTAGCTCAGTGGCGGGGAAGTGCGCAGCACGCGAACCGCAGTATGTAAGATCGAATACTGTAACCTTAATAAAAATGTTTTGGCTTTTTTTAAATTTTTTAACATTTTTCGTTTTAAAAATAATAAGAAAATTTTTGACGGCCATAAATAAAAACAATGATACTTGAAAAAACCAAAATAAAGATAGTTCACCAAGGAGTATAAAACATATATATCATTTATTTCGGCGTATAGTTGACCGCCCCGTAGCCTAGTGGTTCAGTTGATTGCTTTCCGCGGCGATCGGAGTGTCGCGGGTTCGATTCCTGCGGGTGCGGCTGCGGCAACTTTGTATAGTTGTTCGTACCGCCGAGTCTGCTTTGTAATGTAGGGATAGATTTAGAGTGTGTTGAATATTAGCCATTAGCTTCAGTACTGTAGGGGCAATTAGAATATAAGTATAATGTGATAAAATAGTAGAGTAGAATAGAATAAGAGCAGTAGGGGAAATATGTAGGTGAAAAATAGGCATTTAAACAGAAAAATTGAATGTTGTATCATGTTTTGTATGTGCGGCGTCATAACGCAACTACAATGATAATATTCTTAGCAAAGTGAATTTTTCTCGTAGTCACTTGTCGTGTTAATTTACTGCAATAATACGTATAAATATTGTGTGCTAGGAAGTTTTGAAATATTGATGAGGAAAGCGAATATCATGCACTTATGTTTGAAGCTCTTCACGTAAAAGTTGTCGTAATTTTTGAATCTGACGAAACTTCACATGGTCATGCAAATATATACTAGAATAGACCATGAAATAGAATTTATACATGGTTATCTGCATATTAAAACAAAGAATTAATATAAGAATTTGACCATGAACACGACTATCCGGATCTAAGTTGATAAAATCGCCAAAAGTAATGACGTCTCATTTAATAGAGGGTCTAATTGTGAGGCCGACTCTGACCATATCTGTTTATTAACGCATTAGCAATACGACCAGCCTACTGTCTAAGTTGAAATCACACGAAGGTATTGGATATCGATCTAGCTCGACTCATTCCATACCGGTTTAGCAAGCGAGAGTATCTCAATTACAATCAATATTGTTTTTTACGATAGGTCTTCACTGTATAATGACTAACGATGTTGAAGAGAAATTTCTTTATGATTAAACTCCAATCTGACGCCGATTTTGTTGCAAAACGTAATTAAATAAAATAAAAACATGTTTTTACACATATCGGTTTCTCTAGAATATACCGCAGAGTCGTTAAGCGTTCGGTCTTCGGTAAAAAAAGATCGAAAAAAATAAAAAATTGGCGTAAAATGAATTACAGTTGTAGGCGAAGATTGGTGTATGCGTTTTTGATAAAACGTCAGCGTACGCAACGGTAGCTCAGTGGCGTGTAAGGCACGCGAACCGCAGTATGTAAGAGATCGAATATTAAAGTTAATAAATATTTTATTTTTTAAATTTTTGTGTCATTTTTTCGTTTTAAAATAATAAGAAAATTTGACGCACATAAATAAAACAATGCATACTTGAAAACCAAAAATAAAAGATAGTTCACCGCGAGAAGGTGTAAGATATATATCATTTATTTCGGCGTATAGTTAAAGATCGCCCGTGGCCCAGTGGTTCAGTTGACTGCTTCGCGCATTCGGAGGTCGCGGGTTCGACTGCGCGCGACAGGCAAAATTTGTATATGTCTAAATGCCGAGTCTGGTTAGTACGTAGGATAGATTTAGAGTAATAATAGCTAGTTAGCTATAGTACTGTAGGGTAAATTAGAGCCTATAAGTATAATGATAGGAAATAGTGTAGAGTAGAAGAAGGAAGAAAGTAGTAGGGGTAAAATATGTAGGTGGAAAAATAGTATTTAAATAGAAAATTGAATGTTGTATCAAATGTTTTTGTGGCTGGTGAGGCTGGTAACGCACCATATCGAAAATATTTAAGCAGCGGAATCTTTTCTCGTATTTCATTCAAAGTCTTCGTGTTAATTTATTGTAATAATACAAGCTTCTGGTTGTAAAAGTTAGGAAGTTTTGAACAGTCGATGGCGGCGTGAATACGTAAGCACCTTATGTTTGGTGGCCTTTCTGCTGAAAAGTTGTCAACGAATCTGACGAAACTTCACATGGTCAGCTGGCCAATATAATAACATGAGAACCATCTTGTATATTGAAATAAATAACAGTGTTAGAATTTCATCTTGAAACATGATCATCGAATCAGTTTATTAAAATGTGTCAAAGCCAAGATGTCTCATTTAATGAGTGGTTCGAATTTAGGGCTGGACTTGACCATCTGTTTATTAATGCATTAGCAATAACACTGTAGCCACTTGTCTAAGTTGGAAATCATACCCAGGCTAAAATATATCGATTTAGGCCTCGACTATTCCATGGGCTTTTGTTTATATGGGAGTATCTCTCAATTATAATCAATATTGTTTCTTTTTCTTTAACATAGTCTCAATGCTGACGACCAACCATTTCTCTTCGTTGAAGAAATTTTCAGACGAAAATCAATCTGACGCGATTTTTACAAAATGTACCGGAATAAAATGAAAATGCATATCGGTTCCGGTGAATATACGGTGAGAGTCGTTAAGGTCTTGGTCTTCAGAATGGAAAAAATAAAAGTCATAAAATGAATTATGTTGTAGGCGAAGATTACGTAAGCGTTGCTTGGACAAAACGTCATGCCACCAAACAGCGGCGTAGCGGCACGCGAACTTCGCAAGGGATATAAGATCGAATATTGTAGTTAAATAAATATTTTATTTCTTTTAAATTTTTAATATTTTTCTGCTTTTGTAAATAATAAGAAAATTTTGACGGCCATAACAAAAAAACAATGCATACTTGAAAAACCAAAAAATAAAGATAGTTCACCTGGCTTATATGTAACATAGTCATTTATTTGGTATAGTTGATCGCCTCTGTGTTTATGGTTGGGGCCGATTGCCTATGACGCGAGGTCGCGGGTTCGATTCTGCAAGTGAGAAAGTAACTTAGAGCTATTCTCGTACCGCCGAGTTCAAGTTTAGTACGTAGGATAGATTTAGGAGTAAGAATACAGCTAGCTAGCTTAGTACTGTAGGGGCAATTAGGAAATATAAATGATAGGAAAAAATAGTGTAGAGTAGAATAGAACAAGAGTAGTAGGGTAAAATATGTAGGTGGAAAAATAGGTATTTAAATAGAAAACTGAATGTTGTATCAAGGTTTTTGTATGTATATCATAACGCATTACAATGATAATATTTTTAGCAAAGTGAATTCTTTCCTGCATTTCATTTGGCTCTGTGTTAATTTACTGTAATAAATAAAGCAAAATATTGTGTGCTAGGAAGTTTTGAAATATTTGATGGTGAGTGAATACTGGCAATTTATGTTTGAAGCTCTTCACGCGTAAAGCCACAATCACCGAATTGACGAAACTTTCACATGGTCATAGCTACTGTATGTATCAGGAATAGACCATGAAATAGAATCTATATGCATATCTCGTATATTTAAACAACAAATTAATATAAGAATTTATCTATGAAATAATGATCATCCGACTGTTGACACCGTAAAGCTAAAAGTATGACGCTGTCCATTTAATAGAGTTCGAATGAGGCTGAATTCTGACTATCTGTTTATTAATGCATTAGCAATACGACCAGCCACTTGTCTAAGTGGTTGAAATCACATTTGCATGTATTGACGATTTAGGCTCGACTATTCCATATTTTTTGTTTAGTATGATATCCCACCAATCACATGTTTTTTACGATAGGTTCACTGTATAATGACTAACGATGCTGAAAGTTATGAAATTTCTTTATAATTAAAATCAATCTGACGCGATTTTTGTTGCAAAAATGTGTAATCAACAAATTAAAAAAAAATATGTTTTTACATATCGGTTCCTGTAATATACGCAGAGTCGTTAAGTGTCTTTGTCTGGTGTATCGAAAAAATAAAAATATAAAATGAATTACAGTTGTAAAGTAAGATTATGTATAAGTGTTTTTGATAAACCAGCGCCACCGTGGTAGCTCAGGTGGCGTGTGCGGCAGCACGCGAACCGCAGCATGTAAGACTGGACAAAGTTAATAAATATTTATTTTATGAATTTTTTAACATTTTTCGTTTTAAACACAAGAAAATTTTGATTTTCATTACAAATAAAAAACAATGCATACTTGAAAAAAACCAAAATAAAGATAGTTCACCATGAGTATGTGTAACATATATATCATTTATTTCGGCGTATAGTTAATCGCCTCTGTGGCCTAGTGCGTGGTTCACAGTCGATTACCGGCGACTGGAGGTCGCGGTTCGATTTGCGGGCGCGACAGCAGGCAACTTTACAGTTGTTCGTACCGCCAGAGTATGGTTAGTACGTAGGACAGATTTAGGAGTAAAAATGGCCGCCAGCCAGCTTAGTACCGTAGGGGCACTAGAAATATAAGTATAATGATAGGAAATAGTGTAGAGTAGGTAACAGAACAAGAGTAGTAGGGGTAAAAAATATGTATGGAAAAAATAGGTATTTAAACAGAAATTGAAATGTTGTATCACATGTTTTGGTATGCGGCGGTCATAACGCACCATAATGATAATATTTTAGCAAAGGAATTCTTTCCTCGTATTTTACTTTCCGGTTTCGTGTTAATTTCTACTCGTAATAATACAAATATTGTGCGCTAGGAAGTTTGAAACATCGATGGCGGCGTGACATTGGCGTGTATCTATGTTTGCCTTCACGCGAAAAGTTGTCAACGGAATCTGACGAAACTTCACATGGCTATGTTAATATACTAGAATAGACCATGAAATAGAATCTATCTGCATATCTCGTATACTGGAATAAATAAATTAATATAAGAATTTCATCTATGAACACACGATCATCCGACCTAAGTTGACAACGCTAAAGTATGACGTCTCATTTAATAGAGGTTCAATTTAGGCTGGACTTGACCATATCTGTTTATTAATGCATTAGCAATACGACCAGCCACTTGTCTAAGTTGAAATCACATTTGTATGTGTATTGATATCGATTTTAGGCTCGACTATTCCATATTTTTTGTTTAGTATGAGAGTATCTCTCAATTATAATCAATATTATTTTTTTTTTTTACGATAGTTCACTGTATAATGCATCTAACGACGTTGAAGAGAAATTTCTTTATAATTAAACTCAATCTGATTTGATTTTGTTAAAATGTAAATTAAATAAATTAAAAATATGTTTCACACATATCGGTTCCTAGGAATATACGCAGAGTTATGTCTGTGTCTGCGTATCGAAAAAATAAAATATAAAATGTGAATTACAGTTGTAGGCGTGAAGATTATGTATAAGTAAGCGGATAAACGTCATGCCAATTGTAGCTCAGTGGCGTGTAGCGGCAGCACGCGAACCGGTATGTAAGATCGAATATTGTGTTAATAAATATTTTATTTTTTAAATTTTTAACATTTTTTCTCGTTTTAAATAATAAGAAAAATTCTTGACGCACATAAATAAAAAACAATGACACTGAAAAAAACCGCAAAATAAAAAGATAGTTCACCATGAGTATGTGTACATATATATCATTTATTTTGTAAGCGTATAGTTGATCGCCTCCGTGGCCTTATGTTCAGCGTCGACTGCTTCCGCGATCGGAGGTCGCGGGTTCGATTCTCAGGCGCGACAGGCGCAAACTTTGTATAGTTGGTTCGGTACCGCCGAGTATGGTTAGTACGTAGGGACAGATTTAGAGTAAAATAATAGCTAGCCAGTTTAGTACCGTAGGGCAATTAGGAAAAGACATATAATGATAGAAATAGTGTAGAGAATAGAATAAGAGTAGTAGGGTAAAATATGTAGGTGGGAAAAATAGGCATTTAAATAGAAATTGAATGTATCATATGTTTTGTATGTGTGGCGGTCATAACGCACTATAATGATAGCAATATTTTAAAGTGAATTTTCCTCGTATTCATTTGGTTTCGTGTTAATTTACTGCACACAAATACGTGTGCTGGTAGTTTTGAAATATCGATGGCGGAGTGAATACTGGCGCACTTATGTTTGAAGCCTTCACGCGAAAAGTTGTCAACGGAATCTGACGAAACTTCATGGTCATAGCTTTGGTATACTAGAATAGACCATGAAATAGAATCTATATGGCATATCTCGTATATTAAACAACAATTAATATAAGAATTTATCTATGAAGATGATCATCTGATCTAAAAATGAGCGACCGCTAAAGTGGCGACGTCTGGGGGTTTAATAGAGGGTCTAATTTAGTTGACTGGATCATAATCTGTTTATTAATGCATTAGCAATACGACCAGCCACTTGTCTAAGCTTGAAATCACAGATTTGTATGTATTGATATCGATTTAGGCTCGACTAGTCCATATGTTTTGTTTAGGTATGAGAGTATTCAATTATAATCACTATTGTTTTTTTTTTACGATAGGTTCACTGCATAATGATAACGATGTTGAAGAGAAATTCTTTTATGATTAAAACTGAATCGACGCGATTTTTGTTGCAAATGTAATTAAATAAATTAAAAAAATGTGTTTTGCTACGTTATCGGTTCTTTAGAATATACGCAGAGTCGTTAAGTGTCTTTGTTCCGGTGTATCGGGGAAAAAATAAAATATAAAATGAATTCACAGTTGTAGGCGAAGATTAAGTGGCAAGCGTTTTTGGATAAAACGTCAGCGCCACTGTAGCTCAGTGGCGTGCAGAAGGCAGCACGCGAACTGGCAGTATATAAGATCGAATATTGTAAAAGCACAACATTTTATTTTTTTAAATTTTTGCCGGTTTTTTTCGTTTTTAAAATAATACGAAAATTTTAATGGCAAATAAAAAACAATGCATACTTGAAAAAAAACCAAAAATAAAGATAGTTCTACCATGAGTATGTGTGTAAATATATATATCATTTATTTCGGCGTATAGTTGATCACCGTGGCCTAGGTGGTTCAGTCGACTGCTTCGCGATCGGAGGTCGTGGGTTCGATTTCGTGGGCGCGACAGGCAACTTTGTATAGTTGTCTGCACGAAGTTGAGTCTGGGTTAGTACGTAGGGATAGATTTAGGAGGTGAATAATAGCTAGCCAGCTTAGTACTGTGGGCAATTAGAAATATAAGAAGTATTAGTCGAGAGGAAATAGTGTAGAGTAGAATAGAATAAGAGTAGGGTAAACATGTAGGTGGAAAGCAAATAGGTATTTAAATAGAAAATTGTGTCGTTGTAATCATATGTTTTTTAGCGTGGCGGTCATAACGCACCACATAATGATATTTTTAGCAAAGTGAATTCTTTCCTCGTATTTCTATCGGTTTCGTGTTAATTTACCGTAATAATACAAATATTGCAAGAAGTTTTGAAACACGATGGCGGAGTGAATACTGGCGCAATTTATGTTTGAAGCTCTTCACGCGAAAGTTGTCAACGGAACGATGAAAACCCTCATATGGTCATAGCCAGCTTATACTAGAATAGACCATGAAATAGAACTATATGCATATCTCAGTATGGGTTGAAAACAAATAAATTAATATAAGAATTTATCAAATGAAATACGACTATCCGATCTAAGTTGACACTGCCAGCATGACGTCTCATTTAATAGAGGGTTCAATTTAGCTGGACTTGACCATATCTGTTTATTAATGCATTACAATAATGACCAGCCACTTGTTCAAGTTGAAAATCACATTTTAAAGCGTATTGATATCGATTTAGGCTCGACTATTCCATATTTTTGTTTAGTATGAGGAGTATCTCCAATTATAATCAATATTGTTTTTCTTTTTTACGATAGGTCACTGTATACGCACTTAACGATGTTGAAGAGAAATTTTATGATTAAAATCAATCTGACGCTTTTATTTTGTTGCAGTGTGTAATTAAATAAATAAAAAATATATGTTTTTACACATATCGGTTTCAGAATATACGCAGAGTCGTTGGGGCGTTCTTTGTCTGTGTATCGAAAAAATGAAAATATGTAAAATGAATTACAGCTAGCGGAAGATTATGGCAGCGGATAGAACGTCACGCCACCGTAGCTCAGTGCGGCGCGTAGCGGCAGCACGCGAACCGCAGTATGTAAGAAAAAGGAATATTGTGGTGTTAATAAATATTTTATTTTTAAATTTTTCAACATTTTTCTCGTTTTTAAAATAATAAGAAAAAATTTTGATTTGCATAAATAAAAATAATGCATACTTGAAAAACCAAAAATAAAGATAGTTCACCATGAGTATGTAATATATATATCATTTATTTCAAGTGGCAGTTGACTGCCCCTCAGGTTTGTGGTTCAGCCGATTGCCGCGACTGGAGGTCGCGGGTTCGATTTCAGTGGCGCACAGGCAACTTTGTATAGTTGTTCGTACCGCTGAGTCTGGCTAGTACGTAGGGATAGATTTAGGAGTAAGAACAATAGCCAATAGCGAAAAAAATTAGAAAATTTAGAAATATAAGCATAATGATAGAACAGTGTAGAGTAGAAATAGAATAAGAGTAGTAGGTAAATATGTAGGTGGAAAAATAGGTATTTAAATAGAAAATTGAATGTTGTATCATATGTTTTGTATGGCGGTCATAACGCACCATAATGATAATATTTTAAAAAGTGAATTTTTTTATTTCATTTGGTTCTTTAATTTCTTAATAATACAGCGGGCCCGATTTAATGAATTTTAAAAAGTTTGACTCGGTTTGATTCAGAACTCATTGCGTTAAGAAAAATCAAAACAACCAACATTAACACAATCTATCCCAACAAACCAAATAAACACTTTTATAAAATGGAAATTTTTACCCGTAATGGGCAACCTCAAAAGGGTTACAAGCACTAGGTATTAACTTAAGCGTGGGTCCTCAGCTCCAACACAAGTGGCTCTTTATTCTCCCCAGCACCGGTCCCTCAAGCCAACGATAACTCCAAAGGTACGCCCTCTGGGCGAATTGGTTGGGCAAATCTTGGTTGGAGAAGTTTAAATAAAACTACATAAATTAGATTGACAATGGATAAATCTTTAAATAAATAAGTAGAAATATTATAGTGTTGTTGTATTTGTAAACTAATAATTACATCGGATGGTTCCGTTTGAATGCTACGATCAATTGAGTACTAATAAAATAAACATTGTTAATTCGCATGACGATGCAAGAAACGTTTAAATAAATAACTAGGAATTTAATATTACAATGAATTATAAACTATAATAAAACTAAGATTCATAAAAAGTTAAGTGTTCGAGTGAGTACTCTATTGAGGCCAACGGCATTCTGATGGCAGTGCGGCTCTGCATAGCCTTTACCTGGAATATGATTTCTTTCTTTGAGATACGCATCTGTAATGAGCCTAACTTGGGGTAAGGCGATGTATAACCGTAAATATTTGGTAGATTAATACATAAAGGCACATATGCTACAACAATCAAAGTCATAGATATTTCAATATTTAGCAATTTCGTATATTCACCTATTGATATACGGAGTGTTATTTATATTCTAGAAGAGTCAAGTGAGTAAGTATTATGCTGTTGAGTAGTAGAATATGTATAATTATATTCCTGTTCTAGGCGGTCCTGTACCCGTGGACCAGAGGTTCTTAAAAAGAGATTGGTTCATGGGAGAGGATAACGTAAGAGTAGCATTTTACTACAGTATAATTGATCTAAACATTTGCCATTTATTTTTTTGATATGTATTATTATCAATGAGCATTCGTAGAATTTATTGATGTTTGGTTATAAATATGTCTTTGAAATTAGCGCTGGTGTTACGTAGTTTAAATACTATTATGGATATTTTAACTACTCACAATTTTGTTGAACTGCTCTAGAAAAAGCATTGCCTAAAGTCAGGAGGGACATGATGTTCCGACGTCTTTTAAGGTCAATGGTGCTACGCCAGTCGTCTATTTGGCGTACAATTGAATGTAAACTGTGACTGTCAAGTGCTGTATCAACCTTTCATCTGTAATTATATCCAATGCATTCTTAATTTTCTATTCGCTCTATGGCATTCGCTCAGCTAACTCCTGGAGATATTGCATGTATATTTATTCCTATTCATCACAATACTCTTTAAACTGCGAGGAATTCTCCCCATCCCAATAATCTGCAACGGTGTACCAAACAGGTCTGTTGCTTAGGATTGACAAGGTACTCTGTGGAGACTTATTATTTGTATAGTGAATAAAACATATTTACTGAAGGTATCGATGTAACAATGATGTATTCGTGGTTGTAGGTTGTGCCTGGTTTACCTGAATGTCCATGTTATGACTTAAACGTAGAGATGGTTTATGTATGGGGTGAGTTGTGTTGAACTGCCTGACACACCTTTGCTTTACATCCAGAGTTATCCTAAATGATCAGTAGAGCTCATTTGTCGACCAATAACGTCTCTAATCTTGCAATTTCTCCCATCAGTGTGTTCCAAGGGAATTGTGGTATGTATTAATGAGACTCCATTAAAACCTTTGCCTCAATCACCTTTAGAGCCAAAATAGGATCAAAGCATCCTCTTTAAGTTCATCTTCCACAAAGTCCTCATGGTTCACCGCGACGTTGTTCCCCTTTAACCATTCAAATCACGCGTCATTATGTTTTCCTGTATTGGGGGGTTTCTTAGGAAATTCATGCTGAATGTGATCTCCTTTCTGTACTCGATTTCAAAATTATAATTTTTGTGGAAGGCCCACACGTATACTCTGGGCAACAATTCCTTCTTATGTTTGGGGCTTTAGAGCATTGCAGCCTTGATGACTAAACTGCCGGCCATAAAAGGTATTTTTAAAATGTTTGATAATCTCCTACAGGGTCTCAGTTCGTAGGCATGGTGGCCTCTCTGCATCTGTCTGCATTAGAGCCAGACGTGACGGCATCCCTCATTAATGCATTATAGCCCGTAACCGACGCTGCTCCGTCCTAAACAATTCAATTGGCGTTTTCCTTAAAATAGTAAATACAGGTGATGATTAATTGTTCAATAATTTTTACAGGCGGTTCAAACGTTCCTCCATTCCCATTTTGCGCCCTTTTGCGAGATTGTATAAAGGTATCATTGTTTGCGAAATTTGGGATAAGACGGAAATACCCTGCAAGACCATTGAACTGACTTGTTTCGCATTGGTAGGTGGAGGGGCCTTCCACCTTCATACTCAATAACTTTTCCGTCAAAATAATGTTGCTAAGTATTCAATTGATCGTTTGAAAATCAATTTCTCAACATTTATGGAAAGCCTGCCTCCTGCAAGGCTATAAAATTCTCTCTATATTAGAATACCTTGGTCAAAATTTATGCTTATTTCATCGTCAAGACTTGCGCCTATACACAAGTCAGCAAGGTTGAAGCCAGTTTACCATCATATACTGCACAAGCATTGGACAACAAAGGGCATGGTAAATTACTCATACAGTTCCATCAGGGTAACAAAGCAGTCTTCTCTATGGACTCCTCCGATATCAAATCTGGTGAAAGCCAGCTGCCATATCAAAAGAAATTAATAAAACCATCAACTAATTTATCAATTTGATCGAAATTAATGGAAGTGGGTAGTGGTCCTTAAAGTGTTGAGTTCAACTCGCATTGATCAACCAAAAGCCCTATCATGCCGTTTTTCTTTTAACAGAATAATAGGGCTGAATACGGTGACTTATTTTGGCGTATAATATTATGCTTAAGTAACTTGTTTATTATTTATTGACTTTCTCACGTTCGATAGGGCTACCAGGTATGGTCTACCTCCACTATTTGTCGGGTTTTCAATCGTATTTCTAACACCGTATTAACTCTGGTTGTGGGAAAACCACGTATTAACAAGTGCTCGTCTTGTTTTAATACAGGAATTGATGTATCTCGTTATTATTTGTAGATCACAGTCAATTTTATCGAAAATGGCATTTTGATCTAATATCCAAAACAGACAGTTGTCGAATTAATTTTGCGGACTTAGCTGTAATCAACACATAATGACGAATCGGAATTAATCATGCCAATTAAAAAGTTAATGGACATTTCAAATCGAGCACTCACAAAAGGTGACCAATATTGATCTCATCAATTTACAAACAGTTTTAGTTTAAATAACGAAAGTACCGGAAAACGACCTATCCTCGTAAATAACTAACATCATTTATTCTTTTCCTGGTAATTTAGCGGCAATGATTTCAATAACTGAATTTCGCCCCGCTATCAAATGTGGCCTTAATTAAATTATCACAAATATTTACCAACATGGGTAGTTTTAGAATCTCCTATATAATTTATATTTGAAACAATGGAACTTTCCGTTTGTAACACTTGTCAAATGTTGACCGGTTTCATACAAAAAGTACAAGTTGGTTTATTACCGGAGGTTGAAGATCCCTCAGTTTTTTATTAACGGATCCTTATTATGGGTCGATGGATTTTCCGTAGTTCAAAATACAATCACGGTTAAATGATTATTTCTTTTGCATATACGGCCTGAATATTATTCAAGCGAACGCGTTTATTGGGTACTTTGGAAAGGGTCGTAGTAACGAACGCTTTTTTCGTATAGTGGAAACAACGGATATCTCCGGCACAGACTTTGCTCGACATTTATCAATTCAATTCTAGGCCGTTCGTCATTAACGCAAACAATGACAGCTTCAACGGCATTATCATTATCTAAGCTTATCTTTAGTTACACGCCTCCACAAAAACTTGCGATAAAATTTCAGAAATATCTTTAGTATTGTCGTAAGAATGTTCACGAAACCTTACTATATCGGGAATATCTATTTTCAGGCTCAAAGTCTTAAAAGATTATCACGTAATTCGAGCCAAGTGCTCCATAATTACCCAACCAATTATCGACCCATAATTTAGCTCCCTTTAATAAACTACCTACTTTCATACAATTTCATAATCTTAATTTGTAAATAACTATCGCTTTATCAACGAGTTGACACCATTCGCGAATGCTTACGTATTATCGGGATCAAAAGGGTAAGAAAATATCACTAATTTTCCTGAATTATCACTTGTGAGTAGATAATCGATCAGTCATATGCTTCATTGTTTGCATCATTTACGTAACAAAATCTAATGGAAAACATAAAATTGAACTATATCTAATTGAATTATAGAGTGGCGTAAATAAATCAAAACAACCAACTTATTAACACAATCTATCCCAACAAACCGAAATCAGGAACACTTTTATAAAATGGAATTTTTTACACCGTAATGGGCAACCTCAAAATAGTTACAAGCACTAGGTACTTAACTATACGTGTGGTCCGCTCCGAATCTCGAACACAAGTGGGCTTGTATTCTCCCAACAGGTCCCTCAAGCCAACGATAACTCCAGTGGCGCCCTCTAGAAGTTGGATTGGGTCTTGGGTTGGAAGATTTACAATAAAACTTGCTTATTAAATTAGATTGACAATGTGATAAATCTTTAAATAAATAAGTAGGAATATTACAGTGTTTATTGTAATTTCTAAACTAATAATTACATACGGATGGTTCCTTTAGAATCTAATCATTGACGTACTAATAAAATAAACTTCATTGTCAATTCCATTGACGATGCAAAACTTTAAATAAATAACTAGGAATATTAATATTACAATTATGAATTATAAACTAACTAGCTGACTCGACAGACGTTGTCCTGTCTTAACGATGGATACTTAAAAGATGTGTAATTAATAAAAACAAGTCTGCTTATTATTTTAATGCTTTATAATACCAATATTTTTAGTATTTTCTTTCCTCTATAAAGTTTTATTGGGTTTCGAGATGGAAACAGGTGAAATATAACTGGCCATGTGAAAGCTGGTTTTAAGATTGATGCCACAAACAGCGACAGCACAACGACTGGATTTATGTATCGAAATAGCAGATCTAGCCTCACTGGAAATTGTGACCCTTCAAAGTCAAATGGCATGTCATTCGGAATCATAGAATATCGTGGAATCAAAACATATTCCCTTGAAAATTGTGCTTCGATGGCGTTGTTCATTAATTTATTCACCGCAAATCGGTGCCAATACAAAGACTGGCTGGTTTATATTCGACAATAATGACTACTGATCCGATTTTATTAATCTGCAATTTAAAAACTCACTTGGATAGTTGACGATTCGTTTGTCATTAATTCGCCTTGTTTTGAAAACTCATTTCATTGACATCAACGATTTTGCAGCTAACTTTTCATTAACCATACATGATCTTTGAGATTTTGGGAAATGGTTGAAAACCTTCTCGATGGGTTCAGGTTTAGCTTTAGGAAAGTGACAAAAATTGTTAGGAAATATAGTGTATCAAATGATAAGTCATCGGTATTTTGCCTTACCAATATCGATGATTTTGCGATCAAATCCACCCGTTGCCACATTCAATGATATTACAAACGTTTTCCAAGCGTCTAAGAAAAAATCGGTGAAAAATCTTGAGGTGCCTGGAACTGGTTTCCTTGTTTCCGTCGTTGAGATTTTTAAACGTTATCAGCTAAAATATCAGGACATTTTTGAAGCGTGTTCCAAAGTCATCATGCTGGCACATTTCAAAAACTGTCAATGTTGTGGGTGCTACTAACTCGTTGTTACGTTTTCATTGTAAAGTACACCCTTTGACCATATTCCAGATGTACGGCCAAGTAAACTATAATGGGATGTTTTCATGTATTGGAAATGAAAACGCCACATCTCTTCGTGCTACTAACATAGCGACCCAGTAGTTTGAAACACTTTCCATCAAGCTACACAGAAAATTTAGGATTTAATATTCACAGGGACTTAAATGTATTTTGTAATATTTCATGACAATATTTTTTATCCATCAGGAATTACCATGAAATCAATTCCCAATTTCATTCAGTTTATTCCTCTCTACCAACCAAATGAGATGTTGCAGTGACAATCCCCTGTCGCGAATACGATGCTTAACAATAAGTCCGTGAACGATTTTAATTTTTCCTTTATGGTAATGTGTGGCGATCAATAGGTGATTGAAATAATTCTTTCAAAATCTGCCCCTGTGAATTGCTTGAACGTTATAAAAAATCTGGGACTTTCGACGTACGTTGCTGGTAGAATAGTTGTTCTAACCGCAATCTTGCATTACATCATTATAGGTTGCATCCCGTATGAATATATACTTCAGAACGCAGTTTTGCGGTCAACCTGTAAATTTCATCACTCAGTTTCAACTTTCATGTCACTATCCCGTTGATTGTGGAAGAAATGCCGCCATTTTAAGATATGATTGTCATCATTTTGAACAGTCCCGAACCAAAATCAGTTTGTATAATGCCTCTTGGTTGGGTAAAGTTTTAAGATTTTTAAACTAATTTTTTTTAACTTTGGAACCTATCTATCATCCTAACCACCTTGCCGAAATAATATGGGATATTATAGTAGCCAATCATATAATCGATTAGTTGCGAAAACGGCCTGTTGATTGCTACGCGATGTAAAACAATATCTTGGTTTCAAATTTTCACCGACAAAATAGCGACTGTCAATTGTGGCGCATTGGAATCTCGCGTGTTGACTGTGGCGTCGTATCAGCTTTGATAACAATTTTGATTATAGACCGCAAGAGTCGTGAATAATACAACAATTTCCTATGTTGATGAAAAAACGTTTGGGTTTTACACAATTTTTTACCGTATTTGTACAAAACACTGATGACTTTTCTCCTAATCGCCTATAAAATAAGTTGTATGATTTGTGTCACTTTCGGCATTGCCAAAAGTAACTGTTAAATAATATATATATGACCCTAATCTTGAATGTTGGCGAAAAATTTTCTTGAATAATTTGTTGACCAATGACGTTATTTTAAAACAATTATTGTATTTATAAGTCAAAAATGTTTAGAACCTTTACTTGCAAAAAAAAAATTAATTGGTTCTGGTGCAGTACCAATATCAATTTGTCTTAACCGCTCACAACCACATTCAGGAGTTTCACTTTAAACTAAAATGCCTTACAATAGGGCATACAACGTTCATTGGTTCAATAGCAAAATTTCTTTTGTTTGTACTCATTTCTATGCCATCTTGATACGCGTTAAACGCAAAAATTTATCTTTATTGTTTTGATTTTATCGATTCCATTCAACTCCTCCACCTTCGCGTTGTTATCATGACATGCTCTTGTATATCTTTCTCGCAGCATTGTAGGGTTCTACGACTTATGTTACACGCTAATGGCATTTTTCAAAACTAAATTCAACTGTTAATCAAATAAACATACGTATGTCAATAAAAGTAAACCATTTGATATTTAGTAACATTTATTACTAATAAACTTGCATAACTCGTATTAAATTGAACTTTCAATTTATATGATTGCGAAATATCGTGAGAAAACTAAATTAATATCATCATCGTTTTGAGGAAATAATAAATTAATTACACATGTATTGCTAAATAAAAATTATTTCCTTCAAAGCATTTGTTTCAAACGTCAAATGTCATAATGTTACATTAAAAAGTTAAAATTGCCCAAGTATTAAGGTTAAATGAAAATAATTCTTAAATTTCTCAAACCGGGAAAAAAATATCCTATGTTATTCCTGGTTCTAGCTACCTCCTCCCAAATTTCAAAAATCTGTTCCGAGTTCTTTAGTTATAAATGGTGTAACGAAACGACTTTCTTTATATATATAAATAGATAAATAAAACTAAGTTTACTAAATCTATGTTCATTGCTAGGAAGTTTTAAATATCGGAATGATTACTGGCGCATTATGTTTGTAGCTCTTTCACGCGAAAAGTTGTCAAGGAATCTGACGAAACTACTAATCATAGCTTATACTAGATAGACCATGAAATAGAATCTATATGTTTCTTGTATATTAAAAAATAAATTAATATAAATTTATCTATTAAATACTTTAGACTTGAATAGATTTAGTTTAAGAAAATAGTATAGTTTACTTGAGGGCAATTAGATATAATATCATGATGAGGAAATTGTTGTGAATGAATAAAAGTCAGGGTAAAATATGTGGTGGAAAAAAAATAGGTTTTTAGAAAATTGAATGTTGTATCATATGTTTTGTTGGCGCGGTCATAACCACCATAATGATAATATTTTAGAAGTGAATTCTTTCCTTATTTCTTTGTTTTCGTGTTAATTTAGTAATAATACAAATATTGGTACTAGGAAGTTTTGAAATATCGATGGCGGAGTGATTACTGGCGCACTTATGTTTGTAGCTCTTTCACGCGAAAGTTGTCAACGGAATCGACGAAACTTCCATGGTCATAGCTAATATACTAGAATAGACCATGAAATAGAATATAAGCATATCTCGTATATTAAACAAATAAATTAATATAGAATTTATCTATGAAATACGACTATCCGATCTAAGTTGACACAGCTAAAGTATGACGTCTCATTTAATAGAGGGTTCAATTTAGGCTGGACTTGACCATATCTGTTTATTAATGCATTACATACGACCAGCCACTTGTCTAAGTTGAAATCACATTTAGTATTGATATCGATTTAGGCTCGACTATTCCATATTTTTGTTTAGTATGAGAGTATCTCAATAATAATCAATATTGTTTTTTTGATGGGTTCACTGTATATGACTAACGATGTTGAAGAGAATTTTTTTTATAATTAAAATATATCTGACGCGATTTTTTGTTGCAAAATGTTTAATAAAATAAAATAAAAATATGTTTTACACATATCGGTATCTAGAATATACATGAGTCGTTAAGTGTCTTTGTCTGGTGTATCGAAAAAAATAACAAATATAAAATGAATTACAGTTGTGGCGAAGATTATGTATAAGTGTTTTTGGATAAAACGTCAGCGCCACCGTAGCTCAGTGGCGTGTAGCGGCACACTGAACCGCATTATGTAAGATCGAATATTGTAAAGTTAATAAATATTTTATTTTTAAATTTTTAACATTTTTTCTCGTTTTTAAAATAATAAGAAAATTTTGAGCACATGAATAAAAAACAATGCATACTTGAAAAAACCAAAAATAAAGATAGTTCACCATGGTATGTGTAACATATATATCATTTATTTCGGCGTATAGTTGACTGCCTCCGTGGCCTAGTGGTTCAGTCGACCGCTTCGCGATCGGAGTCGCGGTTCCGAATCCTGCGGGCGCGACAGGCAACTTTGTATAGTTGTCTGTACCGCCGAGTCTGGTTATACGTAGGGATAGATTTAGGGTAAGAATAATAGCTGCTAGCTTAGTACTGTAGGTGCAATTAGAAATATAAGTTTAATGATAGGAAATAGTGTGAGTAGAATAGAATAAGAGTAGTAGGGTAAAATATGTAGGTGGAAAAAATAGGTATTATATAGAAAATTGAATGTTGTATCATATGTTTTGTATGTGCAGCGATCATAACGCACCATAATGATAATATTTTAGCAAAGTGAATTCTTTCCTCGTATTTCATTTGGTTTCGTGTTAATTTACTGTAATAATACAAATATTGTGTGCTAGGAAGTTTTGAAATATCGATGGCGGAGTGAATACTGGCGCACTTATGTTTGAAGCTCTTTCACGCGAAAAGTTGTCAACGGAATCTGACGAAACTTCACATGGTCATAGCTAATATACTAGAATAGACCATGAAATAGAATCTATATGCATATCTCGTATATTAAACAAATAAATTAATATAAGAATTTATCTATGAAATACGACTATCGATCTAAGTTGACATCGCTTAAAGTATGACGTCTCATTTAATAGAGGTTCAATTTAGGCTGGACTTGACCATATCTGTTTATTAATGCATGTAATGAACGACCAACCACTTGTCTAAGTTGAAATCACATTTGTATGTATTGATATCGATTTAGGCTCGACTATTCCATATTTTTTGTTTAGTATGAGAGTATCTCAATTATAATCAATATTGTTTTTTTTTTTTACGATAGGTTCACTGTATAATGACTAACGATGTTGAAGAGAAATTTCTTTTATGATTAAAATCAATTTGACTGGATTTTTGTTCAAATGTGTAACCTAAATAAAATAAAAAAATATGTTTTAACACATATCGGTTTCTAGAATATACAGAGGTCGTTAAGTGTCTTTGTCTGGTGTATCGAAAAAATAAAAAATATAAAAATGAATTCATTGTAGGCGAAGATTATGTATAAGTGTTTTTGGATAAAACGTCAGCCCATCGTAGCTCAGTGGCGTGTGGGCAACACGCGAACCGCAGTATGTGGATCGAATATTGTAAAGTTAATAAATATTTTATTTTTTAAATTTTTAACATTATTTCTCGTTTTAAAATAATAAGAAAAATTTTGAAGCACATAAATAAAAAAACAATGCATACTTGAAAAACCAAAAATAAAGATAGTTCACCAGGTATGTTAACATATATTCATTTATTTCGGCGTATAGTTGACTGCCTCCGTGGCCTAGTGGTTCAGTCGACCTTCGCGATCGGAGGTGCGGTTCGATTCCTGCGGGGCGCGACAGGCAAATTTGTATAGTTGTCTGTACCGCCGAGTCTGGTTGGTACGTAAAGGGATAGATTTGGAGTAAGAATAATAGCTAGCTACTTAGTACTGGAGGTGCAATTAGAAATATAAGTATAATGATAGGAAATAGTGTGAATATTTTTTTGTTTAGTATGGGAAATTATCTCAATTATAATCAACATTTTTTTTTTTACGATGGGTTCCTTATAATGACTAACGATGTTGAAGAAGAAAATTTCTTTTATGATTAAAATCAATCTGACGCGTTTTGTTCAAAATGTGCCTAAATAAAATAAAAAAATTGTTTTACAATATCGGTTTCTAGAATATACCAGAGGTCGTTAAATGTTTTGTCTGGTGTATCGAAAAATAAAAATATAAAAATGAATTACAGTTGAGGGGGAAATTATGTATAAGTGTTTTTGGATAAACGTCAACCATAACCCAGTGGCGGTTGGCGGCAACACCCGAACCAGGTATGTGGAACCAATATTGTAAAGTTAATAAATATTTTATTTTTAAATTTTTAACATTTTTTCTGTTTTAAAATAATAAGAAAAAAATTTTTTGGGGACATAAATAAAAAAAAAATCATCTTGAAAAAAACCAAAAATAAAAGATAGTTCACCATGGTATTGGCTTGTTCTTTATTTCGGCGTATAGTTGACTGCCTCCTTGGCCTATGGCAGTCGACCGCTTCGCGATTGGAGGTCGCGGGTTCGATTCCCGGGACGCGACGGGCAACTTTTATTGGTTGTTCTGTACCCCGGAAATCTGGATTGGTACGTAAGGGATAATTTAGGGTAAGGGTTGTAGCTGGCTTAGTACTGTAGGGGCAAAATTAGAAATATAAGTATAATGATAGGAAAGGTGTAAGTAAGAATAGAATAAGGTAGTAGGGGTAAAAAATATGTAGGTGGAAAAAAAGGGTATTTAAAATGAAAATTAAATTTTTATCATATGTTTTGTTGTGCGGCGGTCATAACGCACCATAATGATAATATTTTAAGCAAAGTTTCTTTCCTCTAATTTCATTTGGTTTCGTGTTAATTTGTAATAATACAAATATTGTGTCTGGGAAGTTTTGGAAAATATCGATGGCGGGTGATTCCCACTTATGTTTCCAAACTCTTTCACGCGAAAAAAGTTGTCAACGGAATCTGACGAAACTTTACATGGTCATAGCTAATATACTAGAATGAACCATGAAATTAGAATCTATATGCATATCTCTTATATTAAACAAATAAATTAATATAAAATTTATCTATAAATCCCGAATATCCGATCTAAGTTGACACCGTAAAGTTGACGTCTCATTTAATTAGGGTTCAATTTAGGCTGGACTTGACCATATCTGTTTTATTAATGCATTAGCAATACGACCAACCACTTGTCTAAGTTGAAATCACATTTGTATGTATTGATTCGTTTAAACCGACTATTCCATATTTTTTTGTTTAGTTAAGGAAGTATCTCAATTAATCAATATTGTTTTTTACGATGGGTTCACTGTATAATGACTAACGATGTTGAAGAAATTTTTTATGATTAAAATCAATCGACCGATTTTGTTGCAAAATGTAATTAAATAAAATAAAAAATATGTTTTTACATATCGGTTTCTAGAATATACACTAAAGTCGTTAAGTGTCTTTGTCTGGTGTATCAAAAAAATAAAAATATAAAAAGTGACGTGTGCAGCAGCACGAACCGCAGTATCAGATCGAATATTGTAAAGATTGATAAATATTTTATTTATTGAATTTTTAACATTTTTCTCGTTTTTAAAAGAATAAGAAAATTTTACCAATAAATAAAAAAAAATGCAACTTAAAAAACCAAAAATAAAGATAGTTCAAAAAGGTATTTGAATAATATAAATCATTTATTTCGGCGTTTAGGTTGACTGCCCTCCGTGGCCTAGTGGTTCAGTTGACGCTTCGCGATCGGAGGTCCGGGGTTCGATTCCTGCGGGGGCGGACAGGCAACTTTGATAGTTGTCTGTACCGCCAGTCTGGTTAGTACGTAGGGATAGATTTAGGATGGAATAATAAGCTTGGTCTGTAGGGGGAATTTAGAAATATAAGTATAATGAATGGAAATAATTGGGTAGAATAAAGTAGTAGGGGGAAAAATGTAAGGGTGGAAAAAATAGGTATTTAAATAAAAATTGGAATTTTATCATTTTTTTGTATTGCGGGGTTCATAACGCACCTTACTTTGGGTTAATTTTACAAAGTGAATTTTTCCTGTATTTTCATTTGGTTTCAAAATTTACGTAATAATAAAATTTTGTGCAGGGAAGTTTTTGAAAATCGATGGCGGAGTGATTAACTGGCGCACTTACGTTTGTAGCTCTTTCACGCGAAAGTTGTCAACGGAATTCGACGAAACTTCACATGGTCATAGCAATATACTGAATAGACCCGAAATAGAATCAATAGCCATATCCTCCGAATATTAAACAAATAAATTAATATAAGAAATTAATCTAAAATACGACCATCCGAAACTAAGTTGACACCCGCCAAAGTATGACGTCTCATTTTAGAGGTTAATTTAAGGCTGGACCTTGACCCAATTCTGTTTATTAATTGCCATTAGCAATACGCCAAACCCTTTGTCTAAGGTTGAAATCCATTTGGATGTTAATATGGGTTTAAATCGACTATTCCCATATTTTTTTTATAAGAAATCTTAATTTAATCAATTATTGTTTTTTTTACGTTAGGTTCATTATAATTGTTAACGATGTTGAAAGAAATTTTTTTATGATTAAAACCAATCTGACGCGTTTTTAGAAAATTGTAATTAAATAAAATAAAAAATAGTTTTACACAATCGGTTTCCAAAAATACGGAGTCGTTAAGTGTCTTTGTCTGGTGTATCGAAAAAAATAAAAAATATAAATGAATTACAGTTGTAGAAGGTGTATGTAAGTGTTTTTTGGATAAAACGTCAGCTTTTGTAAGCTCAGTGGCGTGCGGCAGCAACACATGAACCACCAGTAATAGTGAATATTGTAAAGTTAATAAATATTTTATTTTTTAAATTATTTAACATTTTTCTCGTTTTTAAAAATAATAAAGAAAATTTTTGAGGCACATAAAATAAAAAACAATGCATACTTGAAAAGAGCCAAAAATGAATGGATTTCACCATGAGTATGTACCATATATCATTTATTTCGGCGTATGGTTGACTGCCTCACTTGGCCTAGTGGTTCAGTCGACCGCTTCGCGATCGGAGGTCGCGGGTTCGATTCCTGCAGGACGCGACAGGCAACTTTGGCGCAGTTGTCTGTACCGCCGAAATCTAGTTAGTACGTAAGGATAGATTTGGGAGTAGAATAATAGCTAGCTATTTAGTACTGTAGGGGCAGTGGAAATATAAGTATAATGATAGGAAATAGTGTAGAAGTGAATAGGGTAAGAGTAGTAGGAGGTAAAATATGTAGGTGGAAAAAATAGGTATTTAAATAGAAAATTAAATGTTGTATCATATGTTTTTTGTATGTGCGTGATGTGCTGCCTATAATAATGTCTTTTAGCAAAGTATAATTCTTTCCTCACGTATTTTCATTTGGTTTTCGTGTTAATTTATAATAATACAAATATTGTGTACTGGAAGTTTTTGAAATATCGATGGCGGAGTGATTACTGGCGCACTTATGTTTCAAGCTCTTTCCACGCGAAGGTTGTCAACGGAGATCTGACAGGCTTTACATGGGTCGCAACTAATATACTAGAACAGACCATGAAATGATCCTATATGCATATCTCGTATATTGATAGTTAATATGAAATTTATCTATGAAGCCGAATATCCGATGGATTGACACCGCTAAAGTATGACGTCTCCATTTAATAGAGGTTCAATTTAGGCTGTGGACGACCATATCTGTTTGATAATGCATTAGCAATACGATCCAGCCACTTGTCTAAGTTGAAATCACATTGTATGTATTGACGATATCGATTTAAATCGACTATTCCATATTTTTTGTTTAGTATGAGAGTATCTCAATAATAGTAATATTGTTTTTTTTACGATAGAGTTCTGTATAATGACTAACGATGTTGAAGAAATTTTTTTTATAGATTAAAAATCAATCTACAGCGCCGATTTTGTTGCAAAATGTGTAATTAAATAAAATAAAAAATATGTTTTTACATATCGGTTTCTAGAATATACGCAGAGTCGTTAAGTGTCTTTGTCGGTGTATCAAAAATAAAAAATAAAAAAAGTGGCGATGTAGCGGCAGCACACGAACCACCAGTATGTAAGATCGAATATTGTAAAGGATTGATAAATACATTGTTGAATTTTTAACATTTTTTCTCGTTTTAAAAGAATAAGAAAAATTTTGACGCACATAAATAAAAAACAATGCACACTTGAAAAAAAAACCAAAAATAAAGATAGTTCACCAGCAATTATGTAACATATATATCATTGTTCGGCGTTTGGTTGACTGCTCGTGGCCTAGTGGTTCAGTCGACCAGCTTCGCGATCGGAGGTCGCGGGTTCGATTCCTGCAGGGCGCGACAGGCAACTTTGTATAGTTGTCATACCACCAGTCTGGTTGATACGTAGGGATAGATTTGGGAGTAAGAATAATGGCTATTTCTTGGTACTGTAGGGGCAGAATTAGGAAATATAAGTATAATGATAGGGAAATAATTAGGTAGAGATAGAATAGGTAATGGGGTAAAATATGTGGAATTGGAAAAAATAGGTATTTAATAGAAAATTGAATGTTATCATATGTTTTTGTATGTGCGGCGGTCATAACGCACCATAATGATAATATTTAACAAGTGAATTCTTTCCTCGTATTTCATTTGGTTTTCTAGAAATGTTAATTTGCCTTAATAATACAAATATTGTGTGCTAAGGTTTTGAAATATCGATGTGGCGGAGTGATTACAGCACTTACGTTTGTAGCTCCTTTCACATGAAAAGTTGTCAACAGAATCTGACGAAACTTCACATGGTCACTGCTTGAATATGCTAGAATAGACCATGAAATAGAATCAATATGCATATCGTATATTAAACAAATAGGGTGTGTAAATTAATCTATGATACGACTATCGAAACTAAGTTGACACCGCTAAGTATGACGTCGTCTCATTTTGATAGAAGGTTTCAATTTAAATGGACTTGATATATCTGTTTATTAATGCATTATACGATAACCACTTGTCTAAGTTGAAATCCACATTTGGCATGTATTGATATCGATTTAGGCTCGACTATTCCATATTTTTGTTGGTATGAGAGTATCTTAATTGTAATCAATGTTTTTTTACGTTAGGTTCATATAATGATAACGATGTTGAAGAGAGATTTCTTTTATGATTAAAATCAATCTGACGCGATTTTGGTGCAAAATGTGTAATTAAATAAAAATAAAAATATGTTTTACACATATCGGTTTTTCTAGAATATACATAGGTCGTTAAGTGTCTTTGTCTGGTGTATCGAAAAAAAATAAAAATATAAAATAAATTACAGTTGTGGTGATTAACATATAAGTGTTTTTGGATAAAACGTCCAGCGCCACCGTAGCTCAGTGGCGATATGGCAGCAACACCGAAAACCGCAGTATGTAGATCGAATATTGTAAAAAGTTGATAAATATTTTTTTATTATTTTTTAACATTTTTTCTCGTTTTTAAAGAATAAGAATAATTTGACGCACATAAATAAAAATATTTATACTTGAAAAACAAAAATAAGATAGTTCTGTGAGTGTAACTTGTATAAATCATTTATTTCGGCGTATAGTTTGACTGCTATCTCCAAATGACTATGGTGGTTCAGTCGACCAACTTCGCGATCAGGTCATGGGTTCGATTCACTGCGGGGGCTGACAGGCGACTTTGTATAGTTATTGTCTGTACCGCCGAGTCTGGTTGTTGTAGGGATAGATTTAGGAGTAAGAATAATGGCTAATAGCTTAGTACTGTAGGGCAATTAGAATATAAGTATAATGATGAAATAGTGTAGTAGAATAATAGTAGTAGGGGGTAAAAATATGTGGAATTGGAAAAAAAATAAATTATTTAAATATAAAATTGAATGTTATCATATGTTTTGTATGCGGCGGTCATAACGCACCATAATGATAATATTTTATAAAGTGATTCTTTCCTCGTATTTCATTTTGGTTCGTGTTAGTTACTGTAATAATACAAATATTGTGTGCTAGGAAGTTTTGAAATATCGATAGCGGGTGATTACTGGCGCACCCGTTTAGCTCTTTCACTTCGAGAAGTTGTCCAGCGGAATCTGACCGAAACTTCATGGTCTGGCTAACCTGCTAGAATGAACCATCGATAGAATCATGCGCCTCGTATATTAAACAAATAAATTAATATAGAAAGTATCTGTAATACATTATCGATCTAAGTTGACTTCCTTCAAGTATGACGTCTCATTTAATAGAGGGGTTTCAATTTAGGCTGGACCTGATACATATCTGTTTAATAGTAGATTAGCAATACGTCCAGCCACTTGTCTAAGTTGAAATCACATTTGTGTGTATTGATATCGATTTGGGCTCGACTATTCCATATTTTTTTATTTATTATGAGTATCTTGAGTATAATCAATATTGTTTTTTTACATTGAGTTCTTATTATAATGACTAACGATGTTGAAGAGATTTTTTTGTAATTAAAATCAATCTGACGCGATTTTTTGTTGCAAATGTGTAATTAAATAAAATAAAAAATATGTTTTACACATATCGGTTTCTAGAATATACGCAGAGTCGTTAAGTGTCTTTGTCAGGTGTATCGAAAAATAGAAAATATAAAATGAATTACAGTTGTAGGCGAAGATTGTGTATAAGTGTTTTGGATAACACGTCAGCGCCACCGAGCTCAGTGACGTGTGGCAGCGCACGAACCGCAGTATGTAGATCGAATATTGTAAAGTTAATAAATATTTTATTTTTAAATTATTTAACATTTTCTCGTTTTAAAGTAATAAGAAAAATTGCAGGCACAAATAAAAAAAACAATGCATATGAAAAAACCAAAAAATAAAGATAGTTCCTGTGGAGTATGTGTAACATATATCATTTATTCGGCGTATAGTTGTGCCTCCAAGTGACTAGTGGTTCAGTCGACCGCCGCGATCGGAGGTCGCGGGTTCGATTCCTGCGGGGCGCGACAGGCAACTTTGTATGATTGTCTGTACCGCCAGTCTGGATTAGTACGTAGGGATAGAATTAGGAGTAAGAATAATAGCTGCGCTAGCTTAGTACTGCCAGGGCAATTAGAGAAATATAAAGTATAATGATAGGAAATAGTGTAGAGTAGAGATAGAATAAGAGTAGTAAGGACTAAAAAAATAGCAGGTGGAAAAAATAGGTATTTAAATAGAAAATTGAATGTTGTATCCTTATGTTTTTGTGTGCGGCGATCGCGCACCATAATGATGTATTTTAGCAAAGTGAATTCTTTCCTCGTATTTCATTGGTTTCGTGTTAATTTACTGTAATAATACAAATATTGTGTGGAAGTTTGAAATATGGCGGGTGATTACTGGCACACTTGCGTTTGTAGCTCTTTTCCACGCACAGTTGTCAACGGAATCTGACGAAACCACATGGTCATAGCTAATGTACTAGAATGAACCATGAAATAGAATCTATATGCATATCTCGTATATTAAACAAATAAATTAATATAAGAATTTATCTATGAAATACGACTATCCGAACTAAGTTGACACCGCTAGTATGACGTCTCATTATTAAGAGAGTTCAATTTAGGCTGGACTTGACCATATCTGTTTATTAATGCATTAACCAATACATTGTACTTGTCTAAAGTTGAAATCACATTTGTATGTATTGATATCGATTTAGACTCATTCTTCCATATTTTTGTTTAGTATGAGGGTATCTCAATTATAATCAATATTGTTTTTTTTTACGTTAAGTTCACTGTATAATGATAACGATGTTGAAGAAATTTTTTTTATGAGTTAAAATCAATCTGACGCGATTTTAGTTGCAAAATGTGTAATTAAATAAAATAAAAATATCAAACACACATATCGGTTTCTAGAACCATACTTAGAGTCGTTAAAGTGTCTTTGTCTGGTGTATCGAAAAAATAGAAAATATAAAATGAATTACAGTTGTAGGCGAAGATTATGTATAAGTGTTTTTGGATAACACGTCAAGCGCCACGAAAACAGTGACATTAACAGCGGCGGCAGCACGCGAACCGCAGTATGTAAGATCGAATATTGTAAAGTTGATAAATATTTTATTTTTAGAATTTTTAACATTTTCTCGTTTTAAAATAATAAGAAAAATTTTGACGCACATAAATAAAAACAATTTTTGCCAAGAAAAACTAAAGAAATAAGATAGTTCACCATGAGTATATGTAACATATATCATTTATAGCTATTTCGGCTAGTTGACTGCCTCCTTGGCTAGTGGTTCCAGTCGACCGCTTCGCGATCAGGTCGCGGGTTCGATTCTGCGGGGCGCGACAGGCAACTTTGTATAGTTGTCTGTGCCATGAGTCTGGTTAATTACGTGAGGATGGAGTTGGGAGTAAGAATAATAGCTAGCTAACCTTAGTGCTGCTTAGGAGACTTGATTGAAATAGAATATAATGATAGGAAATCGTGTGAGAGTAGAATAGAATAAGAGTAGTGGGGGTAAAATGTGGGTGGAAAAATAGGTATTTAAATGAAAGGTGGATATTTGTATCATATGTTTTTGTATGCGGCGGTCATAACGCACCATAATGATAATATTTTAGCAAGTGAATTCTTTCCTCGTATTTTCATTTTGGTTTCGTGTTAATTTATAGCAATAGCCTGATATTGTGCTAGGAGTTTTGAAATATCGATGGCGGAGTGATTACTGGCGCACTTGCGTTTGTAAGCTCTTTCACGCGAAAAAGTTGTCAACGGAATCTGACGAAACTTCACATGGTCATAGCTAATATACTAGGGTGAGCCATGAAATAGAATCTATATGCATATCTCGTATATTAAACAAATAAAATTAATATAAATTTTATCTATGAAATGCATTATCCGATCTAAGTTGACACCACTAAAAGTATGACGTCTCATTTAGAGGTTCAATTTAGGCTGGACATTGACCATATCTGTTTATTAATGCACTAGCAATACGACCAGCCACTTGTCTAAGTTGGAAATCACATTTGTATGTATTGATATCGATTTAGGCTCGACTATTCCATATTTTGTTTAGTGTAAGTACCTCAATTATAATCAATATTGTTTTTTTTTTACGATAGTTCATTATTATAATGATAACGATGTTGAAAATTTCTTTTATGATTAAAATCAATCTGACGCGATTTTTTGTTTGCAAAATGTGTAATTAAATAAAATAAAAAAATACGTTTTCACATATCGGTTTCTAGAATATGCACGCAGAATTTAAGTGTCTTTGTCTGGTGTATCGAAAAAAATAGAAAATACTAAAAATGAATTACAGTTGTGAAACGAAGAAGATTATGTATAAGTATTTTTAAGATAACGTCAGCGCCACCAGAGCTCTGACGTGTAGCGACACAACTTGCGAACCGCAGTATGTAAGATCGAATATTGTAAAGTTGATAAATATTTTTATTTTTTAAATTTTTAACATTTTTTCTCGTTTTAAATAATAAGAAAAATTTTGACGCACATAAATAAAAAAACAATGCACACTTGAAAAAACCAAGTAAAGATAGTTCACCATAGTGTGTAACATATATATCATTTATTTCGGCGTATAGTTGACGCCTCCTTGGCCTGGTGGTTCAGTCGACCGCTTCGCGATCGGAGGTCGCAGGGTTCGATTCCTGCAGGGCGCGACGAGCAACTTTATATAGTTGTCTGTACCATAGTCTGAATTAGTACGTAGGGGATAGATTTAGGGAGTAAGAATAATAATGGCTAACTTAGTACTGTAGGGAGACAGTTAAATATAAGTATAATGATAGGAAATCGTGTGGGTAGGAATGAAATAGGTAAGAGGTAAAATATGTAGGTGGAAAAAAATAGGTATTAAATAGAAAATTGAATATTTGTATCATATGTTTTGTATGCGGCGGTCATAACGCACCATAATGATATGTTTAGCAAGTGAATTCTTTCCTCGTATTTCATTTGGTTTCGTGTTAATTTACTGTAATAATACAAATATTTATTAGTACTAAAGAGTTTTAAATATCGATGGCGGAGTGATTACTGGCGCACCGCGTTTATAACTCTTTCACGAAAAGTTGTCAACGGAATCTGACAAGAAACTTCACATGGTCTGCTTCAATATACTAGAATAGACCATGAAATTGAATCTATATGCATATCTCGTATATTAAAACAAAATAAATTAATATAAATTTATCTATGAAATACGACTATCCGATCTAAGTTGACACCCAGCTAAAGTATGACGTCTCATTTATTAGAGGTTCAATTTAGGCTGGACTTGACCATATCTGTTTATTAATGCATTATATTTGACCAACCATGTCTAAGTTGAAATCACATTTGTATGTATTGATATCGATTTGATAAACTATTCCATATTTTTGTTTAGTATAGAAATTACCTCCAATTATAATCAATATTGTTTTTTTACGATAGTTTCATTGTATAATGATAACGATGTTAGAGAAATTTCTTTTATGATTAAAATCAATCTGACGCGATTTTGTTGCAAAATGTAATTAAATAAAATAAAAAAATATGTTTTTACACATCGGTTTTCTAGAATACATAAGTCGTTAAAGTGTCTTTGTCTGGTATCGAAAAAATAGAAAATATAAAAAATGAATTACAGTTGTAGGCGAAGATTGTGTATAAGTGTTTTGGATAACACGTCAGCGCCATAGCTCAGTGACGATATAGCAGCAGCACACGAACCACAGTATGTAAGATCGAATATTACAAAGTTGATAAATATTTTATTTTTAGAAATTTTTTCTTATTTTTTCTCGTTTTAAAATAATAAGAAAATTTTGACACACATAAATAAAAAAAACAATGCATGAAAAAAACCAAAATAAAGATGATTCACCATGAGTATGTGTAACATATATATCTTATTTCGCCGTATAGTTGACTGCCTCCTTGGCCTGGTGGTTTTAGTCGACCGCTAGCGATCGGGTCGCGGGTTCGGTCCTGCGGGGCGACAGGCGACTTTGTATAGTTGTCTGTACCGCCGTTTCTGGATGATACGTAAGGGATAGATTTAGGAGTAAGAATAATGGCTAGCTAGCTTAGTGCTGTAGGCAATTAGATATATAGAGAGTATAATGATAGAAATGATGGCGTAGAATAATAGTAGTAGGGGGTAAAATATGTAGGGGTGGAAAAAAAATAGGTATTTAAATAGAAAATTGGATGTTGTATCATATGTTTTTGTATATGCGGTCTGTACTCTGTGATAATATTTTAGCAAAGTGAACTAACTTTCCTCGTATTTCGTGGTTTCATTAATTTACTGTAATATACAAATATTGTGTGCTAGGGATTTGAAATCGATGGCAGGTGATTACTAGCGCACTTGCATGGCTCTTTCACTGAAAAGTTATCAACGGAATCTGACGAAACTTCACATGGTCATAAGCTAATATACTAGAATAGACCGTGAGAAATAGAATCTATATGCAAATCTCATATATTAAAAATAAATTAATATAGAATTTATCTATGAAATACGACTATCCGATCTAAGTTGACACCGCTAAGTATGACGTCTCATTTTATTAGAGGGTTCAATTTAGGCTGGACTTAAACCATATCTGTTTATTAATGCATTAGCAATACGACCAGCCACTTGTCTAAGTTGAAATCACATTTGTATGTATTGATATCGATTTAGGCTCGACTTATTCCATATTTTTGTTTGATGTAGAAGTGTCTCAATTATAATCAATATTGTTTTACGTTGGGTTCACCAATATAATGACTAACGATGTTGAAGAGATTTTTTTTTTTGATTAAATCAATCTGACGCGATTTAGTTGCAAATGTGTAATTAAATAAAATAAAAGTATGTTTTACACATATCGGTTTCTAGAATATACGCAGAGTCGTTAAATGTCTTTGTCTGGTGTATCGAAAAAAATAGAAAATATAAAATGAATTACGGTTGTGGCGAAGATTGTATAAGTGTTTTTTGGATAACGTCCAGCGCCACCGAAGCTCAGTGACGTGTGGCAACTTTTTGAACCGCGAGCGTAAGGATTGAATATTGTGAGTTGATAAATATTTTATTTTTTTAAATTTTTAACATTTTCTCGTTTAAATAATGAAGAATTTTGACGCACATAAATGAAAAACAATGCACTGAAAAAAACAAAATGGTGGTTTCACCATGGTATGTATATATATCATTTATTTCGACGTATAGTTGACTGCCTCCTTGGCCCTGAATGGTTCAGTCGGTGACCGCTTCGCGATCGGAGGTCGGGTTCGATTCCTGCTGCGGGGAGCGCGACAGACGGCATATAGTTGTCTGTGCCGCCAGTCTGGTTGGTACATGGGGATGATTTAGAATGCAGATAATAGCTAGCTAGCTTATTGCTGAGACGTTAGAAATATAGAGCCATATTGATAAAATCGTGTGGTGAATAGAATAAAGAGTAGTGGGGGTAAATATGTGGTGGAAAAAATGGGTATTTAAATAGAAATTGAATGTTGTATCCTTATGTTTTTTTTGGCATGGCATGCGGCGGTCGCAACACGCCATAATGATAATATTTTAACAAAGTGAATTCTTTCCTCATTATTTCATTTGGTTTCTAGTGTTAATTTACTGTAATAATACAAATATTGTGCTAGGAAGTTTTGAAATATCGATGTGGAATTGATTACTGGCGCACTTACGTTTGTAACTCTTTCACGCGAAAAGTTGTCAACGAGTCTGATGAAACTTCACATGGTCATAGCTAATATATAGAATAGACCGCTTGAAATAGAATCCTATGCATGTCTCATTATATTAAACAAATAAATTAATAATTTTATCTGTGATACGACTATCCGATCTAAGTTGACACCGCTAAGTATGACGTCTCATTTATTAGGGTTCAATTGGGCTGGACAAAACCATATCATTTATTAATACGTGTAATACGACCAGCCACTTGTCTAAGTTGAAATCACATTTGTATTGATATCGATTTAGGCTCATTATTCCATGTTTTTATTTAGTATGAGAGTATCTCAATTATAATCAATATTGTTTTTTTACGTTAAATTCACTGTATAATGACTAACGATGTTGAAGAAATTTTTTATGATTAAAATCAATCTGACGCGATTTTGTTGCAAAATGTGTAATTAAATAAATAAAAAATATGCTTTTACACATATCAGTTTCCAGAATATACACTGGAAGTCGTTAAGTGTCTTTGTCTGGTGTATCGAAAAATATAAAAATATAAAATATGAATTACAGTTGTGAGCGAAGATTATGTATAAGTGTTTTGGATAACACGTCAACGCCACAAAGCTCAGTGATGTGGCAACACACTGAACACAGTATGTAAGATCGAAATATTGTAAAGTTGATAAATATTTTATTTTTAAATTTTAACATTTTCTCGTTTTAAAATAATAAGAAGAACTTTGACGCACATAAATAAAAAAACAATGCATGAAAAAACCAAAAATAAAGATAGTTCACCATGGTATGTGTATTATATATATCATTTATTTCAGCGTATAGTTGGCTGCCTCCTTGGCCTAGTGGTTCAGTCGACCGCTTCGCGATCGGAGGTCGCGATTTCGATTCCTACGGGGGCGCGACAGGCGACTTTGTATAGTTGTCTGTGCCGCCGAGTCTGGATAGTACGTAGGGATAAGTGGGGTAAGAATATCCAGCTAGCTAGCTTAATTACTGTGAAGACAGTGGAGTATATAGTATATTGATAGGAAATAGTGTAGCGAAAAATAGCCAAGTAGTAGGGGTAAAATATGTAGGTGGAAAAAAGAGCGGTGTTAAATAGAAAAGTTAGATATTGTACATCATATGTTTTGTGTGTGGCGGTCATAACACTCCATAATGATAATATTTTAATAGATGAATTCTTTCCTCAATATTTCATTTGGTTCGTGTTAATTTACTGTAATAATACAAATATTGTGTGCTGGGAAGTTTTGAAATATCGATGTGAATTACTGGCGCACTTGCGTTGCTGGCTCATGAAAAGTTGTCAACGGAATCGACGAAACTTCACATGGTCGCAGCTAATATGCTAGAATAGACCATGAAATTGAATCTGTAATACGCCTCTCGTATTAAACAAATAAATTAATATAAATTTTATCTATGAAATACGACTATCCGATCTAAGTTGACACCACGCTAAAATTATGACGTCTCATTTATTAGAGGGTTCAATTTAGGCTGGACTTGATATATCTGTTTATTAATGCATTAGCAATACGACCAGCCACTTGTCTGAGTTGAAATCACATTTGGCAATAACGTGATATCGATTTAGGCTCAACTATTCCATATTTTTTGTTTATTGAGGTATCTCAATTATAATCAATATTGTTTTTTACGTTGGGTTCACTGTTATGTGACTAACGATGTTGATTTTTTTATGATTAAAATCAATCTGACGCGCGATTTTAGTTGCAAAATGTGTGAATTAAATAAAAAAATAAAAATATGTTTTACATATCGGTTTTCTAGAATATACATAGAGTCGTTAAGTGTCTTTGTCTGGTGTATCGAAAAAAATAGAAAATATAAAAAATGAATTACAGTTGTGAGCGAAGATTATGTATAAAGTGTTTTTTGGATAACACGTCAGCGCCTGACTCAGTGACGTGTAGCAGCAGCACACCGCGAACCGCAGTATGTAAGATCGAATATTGTAAGTTGATAAATATTTATTTTTTAAATTTTTAACATTTTTTCACCGTTTTAAAACCAATAGAAAAATTGCAGCGCACATAAATAAAAAACAATGCACATGAAAAAAAACCAAAATAAAGATAGTTCACCACATGGTATGTGTAACATATATATCATTTATTTCGGCGTATAGTTGACTGCCTCCTTGGCTAGTGGTTCAGTCCGGCCAGCTTCGCCGATCGGAAGTCGCGAGTTCGATTCCTGCAGGGCGCGACGGGCAACTTTGTATAGTTGTCTGTACCGCCGAGTCTGAATTAGTACGGCAAGGGATAGATTTGGGAGTAAGAATAATAGCTAGCTAACCCGTACTGTAGGGGCAATTAGAAATATAAAGTATAATGATAAAATCGTGTAGAGTAGAATAGAATAAGAGTAGTGGGAGGTAAAATATGTAGAAATTGGAAAAAAATAGGTATTTAAATAGAAATTGAATGTTGCTTATCATATGTTTTTGTATGTACGGCGGTCGCAACGCACCATAATAATCAATATTTTGTAAGTGAATTCTTTCCTCGTATTTCATTTGGTTTCGTGTTAATTTACTGTAATAATACAAATATTGTGCTAGGAAGTTTTGAAATATCGATGGCGGGTGATTGCTGGCACCCGTTTGTCAACTCTTTCGCGAAAAGTTGTCAGCAGGAATCATGAAACTTCACATGGTCATAGCTAATACTAGAATAGACCATGAGTAAGAATCTATACATATCTCATATATTAAACAAATAAATTAATATAAATTTTATCTATAATGCGACTATCCGATCTAAGTTCAACGCCGCTAAGTATGACGTCTCATTTTGATAGAGGGTTCAATTTGGGCGGAGCTTGACCATATCTGTTTATTAATGCATTATACGACCAGCCACTTGTAAAGTTGAAGAAATCACATTTTGTATGTATTGATATCGATTTAGGCTCGACTATTCCATATTTTTTGTTTAGTATGAGTATCTCAGTATAATCAATATTGTTTTACATTAGGTTCACTGTACGTATTAACGATGTTGTGAAGATTTTTTATGATTAAAGAGTAATCTGACGCGATTTTAGTTGCAAAATGTGTAATTAAATAAAAATAAAAATGTGTTTTACACATATCGGTTTCTAGAATATGCATAGAGTCGTTAAGTGTCTTTGTCTGGTGTATCGAAAAAATAGAAATATAAAAATGAATTACGTTTGTATTGAAGGTGTATAGTGTTTTGGATATACGTCAGCAGAAGCTCAGTGAGCGTGTAGCGACGGCGCGACCGCAGTATGTAAGATCGAATATTAAAATTGATAAATATTTTTGTTTTAGAATTTTAACAGCAACATTTTTCTCGTTTTAAAATAATAGAAGATTTTGAGGCACATAAATAAAAAACAATGCACACTTGAAAAAGCCAAAATAAAGATAGTTCACCATGGTATGTGCAACATATATATCATTGTTCGGCGTATAGTTGACTGCCTCCTTGGCCTAGTGGTTCGATCGACCGCTTCGCGATCGAATTCGCTGAGTTCGATTCCTGCGGGGCGCGACAGGCGACTTTGTATAGTTGTCTGTACCGCCGTTTTCTAGTTAATGCGTGGAGATAGATTTGGGAGTAGAATAATGGCCTAGCTAGCTTAGTACTGTGGGGCAATTGATATAAGTTTAATGATAGGAAATAGTGTAATAGAATAATAGTAGTAGGGGTAAAAATATGGAATTATGGGAAAAATAAATTATTTAAATAGAAAATTGGATGTTATCATGTGTTTTGTATGCGGCGGTCATAACGCACCATAATATTTAGCAAAGTGAATTCTTTCCCTCATGTTCATTTGGTTTCATGTTAATTTACCTGTATACAAATATTGTACTGGGCAGATATGGTAGCGGTGGTGCTAGCGCACCCGTTTATGGCTCTATTTCACACGAAAGTTGTCAACGAATCTGACGAAACTTCATGGTCATAGCTAATATACTAGAATGAACCATGAAATAAGAATCTATATGCAATCTCGTATGTAAAATAAGTAATATAAGGAATTTATCTATGAAATACTGACTATCGATCTAAGTTGACACACCGCTAAAGAAGTATGACGTCTCATTTATTAGAGGTTCATTAGGCTGGACTTGACCATATCTGTTTATTAATGCATTGGCAATACGATGACCACTTATCCCTGGTTAATCACATTTTAATGGCTGATATCGATTTGACTCGGCTTCTTCATATTTTTGACAGAGTATGATGTCTCAATTACCAATAATGTTTTACGTTAGGTTCTTGTATAATGACTAACGATGTTGAAGAGAAATTTTTTATGATTAAAATCAATCAGCGCGATTTTTGTTGCAAAATGTGATTAAAATAAAAAAAAATATGCTTTTACACATATCAGTTTGGGGCATACAGGGTCATTCAAGTGTCTTTGTCTGATTATTATCCGAAAAAATTAAAAATATAAAATGAATTACAATTGTAGGCGAAGATTAACCTGGTGTTTTTGGGTAAACGTCAAGCGCCACCAAGCTCCAGTGGCGTGTGGCGGCAGCACGCAGACCTGATATGTGGATCAGATATTGTAAAGTTGATAAATATTTTATTTTTAAATTTTTAACATTTCTCGTTTTAAAATAATAAAGAAAAATTTTGACTATAAAATAAAAAAACAATGCACACATAAAAAAACCAAAATAAAGATAGTTCACCAAAGTATGTGTAACATATATATATCATTTATTCGGCGTATAGTTGACTGCCTCCGTGGCCTAGTGGTTCAGTCGACCGCTTCGCACGATCGGAGGTGTAGATTAATTCCTGCGAACGACAAACAGCTTTATCTCGGTGTCTGCGCCAGCGAATCGTTACAAATACGTAAGGATAGATTTAGGAGTAAGAATAATGGCTAGCTAGCTTAGTACTGTAGAGGCATTGAAATATAAGTATAAGCAATGAAATTATTAGCAGGCAGAATAGAATAAGAGTGGTAATTAAAATAGTGGAAAAAATAGGTACATTTTAAATAGAAAATTGAATGTATATGTTTTATGTGCAGCGGTCTGCTTGCCTGTAATAATATTTTATAAAGTAATTCTTTCCTCATCTTCATTTGGTTTCGTGTTAATTTACTACAACTATTACAAATATTTGTGCTAGGAAGTTTTGAAATATCGATGGTGATTACTGGCGCACTTGCGTTTCGGCTACTCACGCGAAAAGGGTTTATGGAATCTGACGAGAGCTTTACATGGTGCGTAATGTACTAGAATAGACCATGAAATAGAATCTATATATAATATATTAAACAAATAAATTAATATAAAATTTATCATAAATACGACTATCCGATCAGTTGGCACCCTTTAAGTATGACGACTCATTTATTAGAGGTTCATTGAACTGGATATAATTTTATCTGTTGTGCATTATATTATCCCTTGTCTAAGTTGAAATCACATAATATGTTGATATCGATTTAGGCTCAGCTGTACCATATTTTTGTTTAGTATCTCAATTATGATGTGTGGGTTGCTGTGCATGGCTAACGATATTTGTTTTTGTTCAAATCAATCTGACGCGTTTTGTTACGAAATGTGTAATTAAATAAAATAAAATGCCATTTACATATCGGTTTCTAGAATATAGGATGTTGGGTGTCTTTGTTTGGATAAAACGTCAGCGCCATCGTAGCTCAGTGGCGTGCTTGTGGCAACACACACGAACCGCAGTATGTAAGATCGAATATTGTAAGTTAATAAATATTTTATTTTTAAATTTTTGCCAGTGTTTCTCGTTTTAAAATAATAAAATTTTAGGCTTACATAAATAAAAAAAACAATGCATACTTGAAAAAACCAAAATAAAGATAGTTCACCATGGTATGTAACATATATGTCATTTATTTCGGCGTATAGTTGACTGCCTCCGTAGCTGAGTGGTTCAGTCGACCTTCCAAGTCGGAGGTCTGAGTTCGAGATCCTGCCCAGGGCACGTGGGTAAATTTGTATATAGTTGTCTGCCGCCGAGTCTAGTTGGTACGTAAAGAGGGATAGATTTAGGAGTAGAATAATAGCTAGCTAGCTTAGTACTGTAGGTGCAATTAGAAATATAAGTATAATGATAGGAAATGATGTAGAGATATTTTTTTATTTAGTATAAGTATCTCAATTATAATCAACATTGTTTTTTTTTGATAGGTTCACTATTACAATGACTAACGATGTTGAAGAAATTTCTTTTATGATTAAAAATCATCCCAATTTTTATTTGCAAATGTGTGTATTAAAAAATATGTTTTACACATATCGGTTTCCCTGGAATATACATAAGGTCGTTAAGTGTCTTTGTCTGGTGTATCGAAAAAAATAAAAAATATAAATGAATTACAGTTGTAGAAGGTGTATGTAAGTGTTTTTTGGATAAAACGTCAGCTTTTGTAAGCTCAGTGGCGTGCGGCAGCAACACATGAACCACCAGTAATAGTGAATATTGTAAAGTTAATAAATATTTTATTTTTTAAATTATTTAACATTTTTCTCGTTTTTAAAAATAATAAAGAAAATTTTTGAGGCACATAAAATAAAAAACAATGCATACTTGAAAAGAGCCAAAAATGAATGGATTTCACCATGAGTATGTACCATATATCATTTATTTCGGCGTATGGTTGACTGCCTCACTTGGCCTAGTGGTTCAGTCGACCGCTTCGCGATCGGAGGTCGCGGGTTCGATTCCTGCAGGACGCGACAGGCAACTTTGGCGCAGTTGTCTGTACCGCCGAAATCTAGTTAGTACGTAAGGATAGATTTGGGAGTAGAATAATAGCTAGCTATTTAGTACTGTAGGGGCAGTGGAAATATAAGTATAATGATAGGAAATAGTGTAGAAGTGAATAGGGTAAGAGTAGTAGGAGGTAAAATATGTAGGTGGAAAAAATAGGTATTTAAATAGAAAATTAAATGTTGTATCATATGTTTTTTGTATGTGCGTGATGTGCTGCCTATAATAATGTCTTTTAGCAAAGTATAATTCTTTCCTCACGTATTTTCATTTGGTTTTCGTGTTAATTTATAATAATACAAATATTGTGTACTGGAAGTTTTTGAAATATCGATGGCGGAGTGATTACTGGCGCACTTATGTTTCAAGCTCTTTCCACGCGAAGGTTGTCAACGGAGATCTGACAGGCTTTACATGGGTCGCAACTAATATACTAGAACAGACCATGAAATGATCCTATATGCATATCTCGTATATTGATAGTTAATATGAAATTTATCTATGAAGCCGAATATCCGATGGATTGACACCGCTAAAGTATGACGTCTCCATTTAATAGAGGTTCAATTTAGGCTGTGGACGACCATATCTGTTTGATAATGCATTAGCAATACGATCCAGCCACTTGTCTAAGTTGAAATCACATTGTATGTATTGACGATATCGATTTAAATCGACTATTCCATATTTTTTGTTTAGTATGAGAGTATCTCAATAATAGTAATATTGTTTTTTTTACGATAGAGTTCTGTATAATGACTAACGATGTTGAAGAAATTTTTTTTATAGATTAAAAATCAATCTACAGCGCCGATTTTGTTGCAAAATGTGTAATTAAATAAAATAAAAAATATGTTTTTACATATCGGTTTCTAGAATATACGCAGAGTCGTTAAGTGTCTTTGTCGGTGTATCAAAAATAAAAAATAAAAAAAGTGGCGATGTAGCGGCAGCACACGAACCACCAGTATGTAAGATCGAATATTGTAAAGGATTGATAAATACATTGTTGAATTTTTAACATTTTTTCTCGTTTTAAAAGAATAAGAAAAATTTTGACGCACATAAATAAAAAACAATGCACACTTGAAAAAAAAACCAAAAATAAAGATAGTTCACCAGCAATTATGTAACATATATATCATTGTTCGGCGTTTGGTTGACTGCTCGTGGCCTAGTGGTTCAGTCGACCAGCTTCGCGATCGGAGGTCGCGGGTTCGATTCCTGCAGGGCGCGACAGGCAACTTTGTATAGTTGTCATACCACCAGTCTGGTTGATACGTAGGGATAGATTTGGGAGTAAGAATAATGGCTATTTCTTGGTACTGTAGGGGCAGAATTAGGAAATATAAGTATAATGATAGGGAAATAATTAGGTAGAGATAGAATAGGTAATGGGGTAAAATATGTGGAATTGGAAAAAATAGGTATTTAATAGAAAATTGAATGTTATCATATGTTTTTGTATGTGCGGCGGTCATAACGCACCATAATGATAATATTTAACAAGTGAATTCTTTCCTCGTATTTCATTTGGTTTTCTAGAAATGTTAATTTGCCTTAATAATACAAATATTGTGTGCTAAGGTTTTGAAATATCGATGTGGCGGAGTGATTACAGCACTTACGTTTGTAGCTCCTTTCACATGAAAAGTTGTCAACAGAATCTGACGAAACTTCACATGGTCACTGCTTGAATATGCTAGAATAGACCATGAAATAGAATCAATATGCATATCGTATATTAAACAAATAGGGTGTGTAAATTAATCTATGATACGACTATCGAAACTAAGTTGACACCGCTAAGTATGACGTCGTCTCATTTTGATAGAAGGTTTCAATTTAAATGGACTTGATATATCTGTTTATTAATGCATTATACGATAACCACTTGTCTAAGTTGAAATCCACATTTGGCATGTATTGATATCGATTTAGGCTCGACTATTCCATATTTTTGTTTAGTATGAGAGTATCTCAATTATAATCAATATTGTTTTTTACGTTAGGTTCACTGTATAATGACTAACGATGTTGAAGAGATTTTTTTTATGATTAAAATCAATCTGACGCGATTTTAGTTGCAAAATGTGTAATTAAATAAAATAAAAAATATGTTTTCACATATGGTTTCTAGAATATACGCAGAGTCGTTTAAGGTCTTGTCTGGTGTATCGAAAAAAAGAAAATATAAAATGAATTACGTTGAGGCGAAGATTATGTATAGTGTTTTGGATAACACGTCAGCGCCACCGAAGCTCAGTGGACGTGTAGCGGCGCAGCGAACCGCAGTATGTAAGATCGAATATTGTAAGTTGATAAATATTTTATTTTAAATTTTAACATTTTTTCGTTTTTAAAATAATAAGAAAAATTTTGACGCACATAAATAAAAAACAATGAACTTGAAAAACCAAAAATAAAGATAGTTCACCATGAGTATGTGTAATATATATATCATTTATTTCGGCGTATAGTTGACTGCCTCCTTGGCCTAGTGGTTCGTCGATTGCCGCGATCGGAGGTCGCGGGTTCGATTCCTGCGGGGCGCGACAGGCAACTTTGTATAGTTGTCTGTACCGCCGAGTCTGGTTAGTACGTAGGGATAGATTTAGGAGTAAGAATAATAGCTAGCTAGCTTAGTACTGTAGGGCACTAGAAATATAAGTATAATGATAGGAAATCGTAGAGTAGAATAGAATAAGAGTAGTGGGGGTAAAATATGAGGTGGAAAAAATAGGTATTTAAATAGAAAATTGAATGTTGTATCATATGTTTTTGTATGTGCGGCGGTCATAACGCACCATAATGATAATATTTTAGCAAAGTGAATTCCTTCCTCGTATTTCATTTGGTTTCGTGTTAATTTACTGCATAATACAAATATTGTGTGCTAGAAGTTTTGAAATATCGATGGCGGAGTGATTACTGGCGCACTTACGTTTGTAGCTCTTTCACGCGAAAGTTGTCAACGGAATCTGACGAAACTTCATATGGTCATAGCTAATATACTAGAATAGACCATGAAATAGAATCTATATGCATATCTCGTATATTAAACAAATAAATTAATATAAATTTTATCTATGAAATACGACTATCCGATCTAAGTTGACACCGCTAAAGTATGACGTCTCATTTATTAGAGGGTTCAATTTAGGCTGGACTTGACCATATCTGTTTATTAATGCATTAGCAATGACCAGCCACTTGTCTAAGTTGAAATCACATTTGTATGTATTGATATCGATTTAGGCTCGACTATTCCATATTTTTTTGTTTAGTTGAGAGTATCCAATTATAATCAATATTGTTTTTTTTTACGTTATTCACCATAAAGACCAACGATGGAGATTTTTTTTTGATTAAAATAATCTGACGCGATTTTAGTTAAAAGGTAATTAAATAAAAATAAAAAATATGTTTTTACACATTCGGTTTCTAGAATATACGAGCGAAGGCCTTTGTCTGGTATCGAAAAAAAAAATAAAAAAAATGAAACCAGTTGGGCGAAGAATGGAGGTTTTGATACGTCAGCGCCACCGAAGCTCAGTGACGTTAGCGAAGCAACCGGTATGTAAGATCGAAAAAATTGATTATTTTATTTTTTAAATTTTTAACATTTTTTGTTTTAAAATAAAAGAAAATTTTAGGCACATAAAAAAAAAAAATGCAAGAAAAAACCAAAAAATAAAGATAGTTCACCAGAGTATGTGTAATATATATATTTATTTGGCAAGGACGCCTCGGCCTAGGGTTCAGGCCGACGCTTCGCGATGGGGTCGCGGGTTCGACTGGGGGCGACAGGGACTTTGTTAGTTGTCTTACCGTTTCTGGTTATACGTAGGGAAGATTTAGATAAGAATAAAAGCAGTTAGTATAGGGCAATTAGAAAAAGTTTAATGAAGAAAAGAGCGAGAATAAAGTAGGGGGGTAAAATATGTAGGTGGAAAAAAAATAGGATTTAAAAGAAAAATTGAATGTTTATCAATGTTTTTAGGGGGTCATAAGCACCATAATGTAATATTTTAGCAAAGGAATTCTTCCTCGTATTTCATTTGGTTTGGTTAATTTACTGTAATAATAAAATAAAAAGGAAGTTTTAAAATGAGGCGGAGGTTATGGCGCCACTTTTTTCCCTCCCTACAAAAGTTGTCAACGGAATCTCGAAACTTAGGCAATAATATACGAAAGACCAGAAATAGAATCATTGCAAACTTTGATATTAAAGAAAAAATTAAATAAGAATTTATTTGAAAAAACATCCGATCTGTGACACCGCAAAGATGACGTCTCATTTAAGAGGGTTCAATTTAGGCTCTGACCTATTGTTTTTACAATGCAAACGACCAGCCACTTGTCTAAGTTGAAATCACATTTGTTGTATTGAATCGATTTACCATATTCCATATTTTTGTTGAGAGAGTATCCAATTTAAATCAATATTGTTTTTTTTTACGGGGCACTGTATAAGATAACGATGTTAAAGAAATTTTTTTTATGATTAAAACAAGATTTTTTGCAAAATGGGAATAAAAAAAAAAAATGCTTTAAATTCGGTTTCCAGAATATAGCAGAGTCATTGGCTTTTCTGGTTTAAAAATTAAAAATATAAAAATGAATTGGTTGTAGGCGAAGATTAGTAAAGGTTTTAAAACGTCAGGCCAGAGCTCAGTGGCGGTGGGCAGCACGCGAATGTAAGTGAATATTGTAAAGTTGATAAATATTTTATTTTTAAATTTTTAAAATTTTTCTTCGTTTTTAAAATAATAAGAAAAATTTTGACGCACATAACAAAAACAATGCACACTTGAAAAAACCAAAATAAAGATAGTTCACCATGAGTATGTGTAACATATATATCATTTATTTCGGCGTATAGTTGACTGCTCTCCGTGGCCTAGTGGTTCAGTCGTACTGCTTCGCGATCGGAGGTCGCGGGTTCGATTTCAGGCGCGACAGGCAACTTTGTATAGTTGTCTGTACCGCCGAGTCTGGTTAGTACGTAGGGATAGATTTAGGAGTAAGAATAATAGCTAGCTAGCTTAGTACTGTAGGGGCAATTAGAAATATAAGTATAATGATAGGAAATAGTGTAGAGTAGAATAGAATAAGAGTAGTAGGGGTAAAATATGTAGGTGGAAAAAAATAGGTATTTAAATAGAAAATTGAATGTTGTATCATATGTTTTTGTATGTGCGGCGGTCATAACGCACCATAATGATAATATTTTAGCAAAGTGAATTCTTTCCTCGTATTTCATTTGGTTTCGTGTTAATTTACTGTAATAATACAAATATTGTGTGCTAGGAAGTTTTGAAATATCGATGGCGGAGTGAATACTGGCGCACTTATGTTTGAAGCTCTTTCACGCGAAAAGTTGTCAACGGAATCTGACGAAACTTCACATGGTCATAGCTAATATACTAGAATAGACCATGAAATAGAATCTATATGCATATCTCGTATATTAAACAAATAAATTAATATAAGAATTTATCTATGAAAATGACTATCCGATCTAAGTTGACACCGCTATAAGCTATGACGTCTCTCATTTAATAGAGGGTTCAATTTAGGCTGGACTTGACCATATCTGTTTATTAATGCATTAGCAATACGACCAGCCACTTGTCTAAGTTGAAATCACATTTGTATGTATTGATATCGATTTAGGCTCGACTATTCCATATTTTTTGTTTAGTATGAGAGTATCTCAATTATAATCAATATTGTTTTTTTTTACTTTAGGTTCACTGTATAATGACTAACGATGTTGAAGAGAATTTTTTTTATGATTAAAATCAATCTGACGCGATTTTTGTTGCAAAATGTGTAATTAAATAAAATAAAAAAATATGTTTTTAATATCGGTTTCTGTGAATATACGCAGAGTCAGTTATGTCTTTGTCTGGTGTATCGAAAAAGAAAATATAAAAATGAATTACAGTTGTAGGCGAAGATTATGTATAAGTGTTTTGATAACACGTCAACGCCACCGAAGCTCAGTGGACGTAGCGGCAGCACGCGAACCGCAGTATGTAAGATCGAATATTGTAAAGTTGATAAATATTTTATTTTTTAAATTTTTAACATTTTTCTCGTTTTTTAAAAGAATAAGAAAAATTTTGACGCACATAAATAAAAAACAATGCACACTTGAAAAACCAAAAATAAAGATAGTTCACCATGAGTATGTGTAACATATATATCATTTATTTCAGTGCGATATTTGACTGCCTCCTTGGCCTAGTGGTTCAGTCAGACTGCTTCGCGATCGGAGGTCGCGGGTTCGATTTCTGCGGGCGCGACAGGCACTTTGTATAGTGTCTGTACCGCGAGTCTGGTTAGTATGTAGGGATAGAATTAGAGTAAGAATAATAGCTAGCTAGCTAGTACTGTAGGGGCAATTAGAAATATAAGTATAATGATAGGAAGAATAGTGTAGAGTAGAATAAGAGTCGCAGGGGTCAAAATATGTGGAAAAAATAGGTATTTAAATAGAAAATTGAATGTTGTATCATATGTTTTTGTATGTGCGGCGGTCATAACGCACCATAATGATAATATTTTAGCAAAGTGAATTCTTTCCTCGTATTTCATTTGGTTTCGTGTTAATTTACTGTAATAATACAAATATTGTGTGCTAGGAAGTTTTGAAATATCGATGGCGGAGTGATTACTGGCGCACTTATGTTTGTAGCTCTTTCACGAAAAGTTGTCAACGGAATCTGACGAAACTTCACATGGTCAGCTAATACTAGAATAGACCATGAAATAGAATCATATGCATATCTCGTATATTAAACAAATAAATTAATATAAAAATTTATCTATGAAATACGACTATCCGATCTAAGTTGACACCGCAAAGAATGACGTCTCATTTAATAGAGGGTTCAATTTAGGCTGGACCTGACCATATCTGTTTATTAATGCATTAGCAATACGACCAGCCACCTTGTCTAAGTTGAAATCACATTTGTATGTATTGATATCGATTTAGGCTCGACTATTCCATATTTTTGTTAGTATGAGAGTATCTCAATTATAATCAATATTGTTTTTTTTACGTTAGGTTCACTGTATAATGACTAACGATGTTGAAGAGAAATTTCTTATGATTAAAATCAATCTGACGCGATTAGTTGCAAAATGTGTAATTAAATAAAAATAAAAAATATGTTTTACACATATCGGTTTCTGAATATACGCAGAGTCGTAAAGGTCTTTGTCTGGTGTATCGAAAAAATAAAAATATAAAAATGAATTACAGTTGTAGGCGAAGATTAGTGATAAGTGTTTTTGAATACGTCAGCGCCACCGTAGCTCAGTGGGCGTGTAGCGGCAGCACGCGAACCGCAGTATGTAAGATCGAATATTGTAAAGTTAATAAATATTTTATTTTTTAAATTTTTAACATTTTTTCTCGTTTTTAAAATAATAAGAAAAATTTTGACGCACATAAATAAAAAACAATGCATACTTGAAAACCAAAAAAAAGATAGTTACCATGAGTATGTGTAACATATATATCATTTATTTCGGCGTATAGTTGACTGCCTCCGTGGCCTAGTGGTTCAGTGGACCGCTTCGCGATCGAGTCGCGGGTTCGATTCCGGCGCGACAGGCAACTTTGTATAGTTGTCTGTACCGCCGAGTCTGGTTAGTACGTGGAAGAATTAGGAGTAAGAATAATAGCTAGCTAGCTTAGTACTGAGGGCAATTAGATATATAAGTATAATGATAGGAAATAGTGTAGCGTAGAATAATAGTAGTAGGGGTAATATGTAGGTGGAAAAAATAGGTATTTAAATAGAAAATTGAATGTTGTATCATATGTTTTTTATGTGGCGGTCATAACGCACCATAATGATAATATTTTAGCAAAGTGAATTCTTTCCTCGTATTTCATTTGGTTTCATGTTAATTTACTTTAATAATACAAATATTGTGCTAGGAAGTTTTGAAATATCGATGGCGGAGTGAATACTGGCGCACTTATGTTTAAAGGTCTTTCACGCGAAAGTTGTAGAATGGAATCTGACGAAACTTCACATGGTCATATCTAATATACTAGAGAGACATGAAATAGAATCTATATGTATATCTCGTATATCAAACAAATAATTAATATAAGAAAGTATCTATGAAATACGACTATCCGATCTAGTTGACACCGCTAAAGTATGACGTCTCATTTAATAGAGGGTTCAATTTAGGCTGGACTTGACCATATCTGTTTATTAATGCATTAGCAATACGACCAGCCACTTGTCTAAGTTGAAATCACATTTGTATGTATTGATATCGATTTAGGCTCGACTATTCCATATTTTTTGTTTAGTATGAGAGTATCTCAATAATAATCAATATTGTTTTTTTTTACGATAGGTTCACTGTATAATGACTAACGATGTTGAAGAGAATATTCTTTTATGATTAAAATCAATCAGACGCGATTTTTGTTGCAAAATGTGTAATTAAAAAAATAAAAAAATATGTTTTTACACATATCGGTTTCTAGAATATACGCAGAGTCGTTATGTGTCTTTGTCTGGTGTATCGAAAAAAATAAAAAATATAAAATTGAATTACAGTTGTAGGCGAAGATTATGTATAAGTGTTTTTGGATAAAACGTCAGCGCCACCGTAGCTCAGTGGCGTGTAGCGGCAGCACGCGAACCGCAGTATGTAAGATCGAATATTGTAAAGTTAATAAATATTTTATTTTTTAAATTTTTTTACATTTTTTCTCGTTTTTAAAATAATAAGAAAAAATTTGACGCACAAAAATAAAAAAACAATGCATACTTGAAAAAAACCAAAAATAAAGATAGTTCACCATGAGTATGTGTAACATATATATCATTTATTTCGGCGTATAGTTGACTGCCTCCGTGGCCTAGTGGTTCGCCGACTGCTCGCGATCGGAGTCGCGGGTTCGATTCCTGCGGGGCGCGACAGGCAACTTTTGTATAGTTGTCTGACCGCCGAGTCTTGTTAGTACGTAGGATAGATTTAGGAGAATAATAGCTAGCTAGCAGTACTGGTAGGGGATTAGATGTATAAGATAATGATAGGAAATAGTGAGAAGGAATAAGAGAGTAGGGTAATATATGTGGTGGAAAAAATTGGTATTTAAATAGAAAATTGAATTTGTATCATATGTTTTTGTATTGGGCGGTCATAACGCACCATAATGATAATATTTTAGCAAAGTGAATTTTTCCTGATTTCATTTGGTTTCGTGTTAATTTTCTGTAATAATACAAATATTGTGTGCTAGGAAGTTTTGAAATATCGATGGCGGAGTAATTACTGGCGCACTTATGTTTGTAGCTCTTTCACGCGAAAAGTTGTCAACGGAATCTGACGAAACTTCACATGGTCATAGCTAATATACTGGAATAGACCATGAAATAGAATCTTTATGCATATCTCGTATATTAAACAAATAAATTATTATAAGTATTTATGTATGAAATACGATTATCCGATTTAAGTTGACACCGCTAAAGTATGACGTCTCATTTAATAGAGGGTTCAATTTAGGCTGGACTTGACCATATCTGTTTATTAATGCATTAGCAATACGACCAGCCACTTGTCTAAGTTGAAATCACATTTGTATGTATTGATATCGATTTAGGCTCGACTATTCCATATTTTTTATTTGGTATGAGAGTATCTCAATTATAATCAATTTTGTTTTTTTTTTTACGATAGGTTCACTGTATAATGACTAACGATGTTGAAGAGAATATTCTTTTATGATTAAAATCAATCAGACGCGATTTTTGTTGCAAAATGTGTAATTAAAAAAATAAAAAAATATGTTTTTACACATATCGGTTTCTAGAATATACGGGAGTCGTTAATGTCTTTGTCTGGTGTATCGAAAAATAAAATTTAAAAATGAATTACAGTTGTAGGCGAAGATTAGTATAAGTGTTTTTGGATAAAACTCAGCGCCACGTGCTCAGTGGCGTGTGGGCACACGCGAACCGCAGTATGTAAGATCGAATATTGTAAAGTCATTATATTTTTTATTTTTTAATTTTTTAACATTTTTCTTGTTTTAAAATAATAAGAAATATTTTGACTGCAAATAAAAAAAAACAATGCATACTTGAAAAAAACTAAAAATAAAGATAGTTCACCATTAGTATGTGTATATATATGTCATTTATTTCGGCGTATAGTTGACTGCCTCCGTGGCCTAGTGGTTCAGTCGACCGCTTTGCGATCGGAGGTCGCGGGTTCGATTCCTGCGGGGCGCGACAGTCAACTTTGTTTAGGTTGTCTGTACCGCCGAGTCTGGTCAAGTACGCAAAGGGATAGATTTAGGAGTAAGAATAATAGCTAAGCAGTTAGTACTGTAGGGGCAATTAGAAATATAAGTATAATGATAGGAAATAGTGTAGAGTAGAATAGAATAAGAGTAGTAGGGTAAAATATGAGGTGGAAAAAATAGGTATTTAAATAGAAAATTGAATGTTGTATATATGTTTTTGTATGTACTGGCGTCATAACGCACCATAATGATAATATTTTACAAAGTGAATTCTTTTCACGTATTTCATATGGTTTCGTGTTAATTTACTGACAATACAAATATTTTCGTGGTGATGTCGAAAAGTTAACACGTTCTGGTAAAGTCGCTCCTCATATTTTATTAAATATTTAGCAATTTAGTGTAATAAAAAGTTTAATATGGAAATTTTTTATTTTGAGTGATACTACATAAACATAAGACTATGTAATTTCAAATCATAACTATTACCACCTACCTGCCAGCCTACTTCATAACACTTCATTTCACTTTGGTAATAATCGTATACTTGAGCAATGTGTCCAATTTGTTGGATATAATTAACACTCAAAACCATGCCGAGAAAAATATTGCCAAAGACTTGATGACCTGCAGTCTCAGATTTCTATCAGGATCTTCCAAGGACACAGTGGCCAAAGTTGCAGAAAGCTCCGTTGCTAGGAGCTAATTTTTGGCATCCTCAAATTACTCGAGAACAAATTAAGAATGCTCCAAACAGGTAGACAACCTGGACACACACACCGCAGAAAGGCTCTAATTGTTTCTGGAGTTGCTGAAAAGAAGAAGATTGTTCTAAATGATTCTTGGCATATGTCATAAAAATTTGGACTTAATAACATATCTTTATCTGACCTAAAGTATGCCATCGACTAGGGTCCCCGCAACAACAACAAAGGTCCATTAATTAGGTTTACTAATGTGGCTATCAAAATGATGTCTGGAGGCCAGACCAAGCTTAGGGCTCAGCATATCTGTGAAGGAATTCCCTGACGGGTAAGAACAAACAGTGTTTGTTAAGCCCGCCTTCATTTTAGGATGCGTTCGGTGTGACACACTGGAATTATACACGTGAAAACTTCGAGGGCATCCACAAAATCACCACGACGACGAGCTCACTATCCTTACCGCCAAGTGGCGACAAGCCTCAACAAGTCGTCCACCTAAAACATAAATGCACAGTTTAGTTTTAATACCATGTTTATATTATTATATTAGATTTTTAGTATCATTTTAAATGTATATTATCAAATAATGGCTCATTATTTGATTAGTTTCACTGCTTGCCCATAACTTTAGTTTATATCACATTTTGATTAGTTATTTGTTATACGTTGATGATTTTTGTTGTTTGTTTATAACCCATTTATTTCTTATTTATATCTGTATTTCTTGTTTCGTATGTCCATCGCTTAAACTTATTTTCACTTTTAATAACTTATATTATTCAATTCAGTCTAAGTAAGTAAACTTTTGTTTATAAATTAACAATGAACCGGTTAAACAATAAATAACGTCATACTCAATTTGACGTCTGATGCTTGTCACTATTGTTGATTTGATTTGGGTGCGTTCCGTTTTTACTTTTTATTATCATTTTCTTTTTTATGTCACATATTTTTTTTATTTGTTTTTAAAATTGTGTTGTTATCAATGTTATGCAATTAAGTCTTAGTTAAATCTTTATTTCTGTTTTATTTTTTTTTCTTTTGTTATTAATTGTGAGGCTGGCGGGTGGTGCAGAAATGATTGTTGCTTCACCAATTGTTTAGCATTATATTTAAATAGTATTTTTATATTATTATATATCTATTTTATTTATATTTATTTGTTATTTATATTATTTATATTTATTATTATGATTGATATTAGATCACGATTCATGTTATTCAGCAAATGAATCTTTGACCTCTAGTAGTAGCAAGTTTTAATTCGATAGGTGAGTCAGTAGGAGAGTTTTTAGATAGGACATTTCCCAAAACCCATAATAGCTTAGTAAATATTTGTCACCTAAACGCGCAGAGTATTCCAGTCATTTTAGCGATTTAAGCGAAGGGTTCTCCGACTCTAATGTGCATGCCATCTTGATTTCAGAGAGTTAAAACCGCATCTTCCTTCCACTTTGTTTTCTTACTGTTTATGTTCTCGTTCGTAATGACGTTTTAGATAAAGGCGGGGAGGCGTAGGTATTTCATCTAGGTCAGATCACCCATACAAAATCTTAGCCTCTTCCACAAAACTATTCAGCAACTGCTGAATTTCTCTTTTAGAAGATAACGTTCAAAGTGCAAATTAGTGGTTGCTGTTGTGTACTGTCCCCAAATACAGAATATTTCACGACTTGAACTGGTACTGAATCTTTGGGTTCAGAAGATGCACACTATGTTATCATGGGCGACTTCATACGAACCTCCTCGTTCCAAATTCTCCTACCCATAACTCCTCCACTTAGTTGAGTCAAGTGCTTTTCCATATTTTACCTCTCAGGCTACTCACTGATAATTCTCTCTGGGGATGACACTTGGCTTGACTTGCTATCATCGAATCCATCCTAGTTTCCTTTCATGGTCAACATCCTACACCTGGCTTTTCCCACCATGACCTAATTTTTGTTTCCTACATCCTAAAACCTCCTAAACCCAAACCAAGTTCTGCACGTGCAGTCTTACTCAAAATTGAATGTGGAAAAGTTACGTGAGGATGCTGGGAAAGTGGATTGGAGCGCTGAACTAGGACATACGATTGACGATAAGACACGCCCTTATATCTGGGCTATACGACATCCACGCTCCTATAAAGAAGGTTAAGGTAAAGTCGACCACCAGCGCCTTGGCTAACTGAAGGCATTCGCATGGCCAGAGGCGCCGCGATCGTTTATTTCCAAATTTAAAAATTGCGTACTGATGAAAATTGGTCCAGTTACAAATTAGCACGAATCGGTGTAATCAGATGATACGCAACGCTAAACGCCGATACTTTCTAGATAGTATTGACTAAATCAACTCCTGCCGATATCTGGAAGTTTCTTGGAACTCTAGGCATCGTAAGTCGCGAGTGACAAACCTACCTAGTTCAATAACTTTAGATGAGTTAAACTTTCACTTTACTTCCACTACTTTTCAGATCATCCATCTGTTAGTGACGTTACTTCCACACTCAATGGATTGACGCGACCTTCTATAGAATCTTTTAAATTTTCTCACGTTACTTCTGAGAGATCAAAATGCCATGCTGTTGGTTGTGACAAAATTAGCGGAGCATGATCATTCTATCTTGATTCTTCTCCCTGTACTCATATTATTAACTTTTCTACTTCTGGGACTTTCCCATCCTTATGGCGCAATGCTATCATCCGGCCGCTTCTAAGTGCTCCAATCGTTCACTTCTCACGCATTATCGACCTATCTCTATTTGTCCTTCCTTTCTGAGTGCTCGGTTTTGTGTTCATAAACAACTTTCTCACTTCATATTCAGTAACAAGCTCAAGTTCTTTACATCGGTTTAAGCCTGGTCTGCACCACCACAGCCCTCCTCAAAGTGACTGGCGATATAAAGTCGGGTATGGAATCACCATGATTACAGTTTGGTTCTACTGATTTCACTAACGCTTTTAATACCGTCAGTCATGACATCCTTCTGCAATCCTCTCTCATTTAATGGTCTCTGAAGAAGTGCTTGAATGGTTCACTTCATATCTTCGGGTCGCAACAATCGGTTAATGGGGATGAATCATCATCGCGTTGGTTAAACATCAATCTGGCGTTCCTCAAGGCGCATTCTTTCCCACTTCTGTTTCCTATATTTATTAATTTTATCTTCTGATCTTCAATGTGCGTATCATCTCTATGCCGATGACTTACAACTATACGCTCCAACAATCATTTGAAAACTACCTGAAGCGATCCTAAAGCTAAATAATGACTTAGAGGCTATCAAAATATGAAGTGTGGTAAGTTTGGATTAACCGTTACCCTTTAAAGTGTCAAGCTATCTTAATAGGTAGTACGCACTTTGAAAAGGTTGATATGGCATCACTTCTCAAATTACTTTTTGATACAGCATATTCACTCACACCGAGTCAAAAATCGCGGTTTATATTTTGACACAACGCTGAGTTGGAATGCTCAAGTTGCAAGTGTTGTAGGAAAGTGACGGGCGTTCTGGTGCCTTTATCGTTTTAAAAACTTTGCCTATTCAGACAAAAGTCATGCTCATGCAGACCTTAATTTTCCGCTTGTCGACTATGGTGACATGTGCTACTTGACCTCAATGCAGATCACCTCAACAAACTTGACCGACTTCTCAATAACTGCATTCGATTCATTTTCAATTTGCTAGAATACGACCACATTTCTGCATACGTTCCAACTTCAGTGGTTACCTATTCGTCAGACGCTCCTACCAGCCCTGACCACTCTTTATTCCTTTCTAAATTCTCCTACTACACCCTCGTATATATCTTCTTATTTTTCGTATCTACATGAAGTCAGTAACAAAAGTCTTCGATCGACAAATAATCGTCTACTAATGTCCCGTTCACCGTTCTGACTTCATGACTCCTCATTCTTTATCCAGTCTGTACTTTTATGGAATGCGCTACCTCTTGAAATCAGGATGGCCAAAGTTATATTACTTTAAAAGAAACCAAAGAGCACCTATTGAAAGACTTGCAAAATATAACATAATACTGTCGTCATGTATATATTTATGTGGTAATTTGTATGAATCATACTATTTATAATTATGTATATATATATTTGTATATAACTATATATATATATAGAATTATTTGTACATATATATATTATTTATTTATATTTACGTGTGTACATATATGCATATGTATCTATATCATAATATATATTGTTTTATTTATAGTTATCTTTTATATCTATGTTTAACTTATATTTAACCTGTACCTTCGCTTTTTATTTTATCTGTGCACCTCCCCACTTATTATCTCTGCACCACCTTAAGGTTGACTGGGAGAAAATGCCTATGGCATTAAGTCCGCCTACGTACAATTAGTGCTTAAAGTATAAATAAATAATAAATAAAATAAATATTGTGTGCTAGGAAGTTTTGAAATATCGATGGCGGAGTGATTACTGGCGCACATATGTTTGTAGCTCTTTCACGCAAAAAGTTGTCAACGGAATCTGACGAAACTTCACATGGTCATAGCTAATATATTAGAAAAGACCATGAAATAGAATCTATTTGCATATCTCGTAGATTAAACAAATAAATTAATATAAGAATTTATCTATGAAATACAACTATCCGATCTAAGTTGACACCGCTAAAGTATGACGTCTCATTTAATAGAGGGTTCAATTTAGGCTGGACTTACCATATCTGTTTCTTAATGCATTAGCAATACGACCAGCCACATGTCTAAGTTGAAATCACATTTGTATGTATTGATATCGATTTAGGCTCGACTATTCCATATTTTTTATTTGGTATGAGAGTATCTCAATTATAATCAATATTGTTTTTTTTTAACGACAGGTTCACTGTGTAATGACCATCGATGTTGAAGAGAATTTTTTATGATTAAAATCAATCTGACGCGATTTTTGTTGCAAAATTGTAATTAAATAAAATAAAAAATATGTTTTCACATATCGATATCAGAATATACGCGGAGTCGTTAAGTGTCTTTGTCTGGTGTATCGAAAAAAATAAAAAATATAAAATTGAATTACAGTTGTAGGCGAAGATTATGTATAAGTGTTTTTGGATAAAACGTCAGCGCCACCGTAGCTCAGTGGCGTGTAGCGGCAGCACGCGAACCGCAGTATGTAAGATCGAATATTGTAAAGTTAATAAATATTTTATTTTTTAAATTTTTTTACATTTTTTCTCGTTTTTAAAATAATAAGAAAAATTTTGACGCACAAAAATAAAAAAACAATGCATACTTGAAAAAAACCAAAAATAAAGATAGTTCACCATGAGTATGTGTAACATATATATCATTTATTTCGGCGTATAGTTGACTGCCTCCGTGGCCTAGTGGTTCAGTCGACCGCTTCGCGATCGGGGTCGCGGTTCGATTCCTGCGGGGCGCGACAGGCAACTTTGTATAGTTGTCTGTACCGCCGAGTCTGGTTAGTACGTAGGGATAGATTTAGGAGTAAGAATAATAGCTAGCTAGCTTAGTACTGTAGGGGCAATTAGAAATATAAGTATAATGATAGGAAATAGTGTAGAGTAGAAGAATAAGAGCATAGAGGGTAAAATATGTAGGTGGAAAAAATAGGTATTTAAATAGAAAATTGAAGTTGTATCATATGTTTTTTGTATGTCGGCGGTCATAACGAACCATAATGATAATATTTTGAAAGTGAATTCTTTCCTCGTATTTCATTTGGTTTCGTGTTAATTTACCGTAATAATACAAATATTGTGTGCTAGGAAGTTTTGAAATATCGATGGCGGAGTGATTACTGGCGCACTTATGTTTGTAGGTCTTTCACCGAAAAGTTGTCAACGGAATCTGACGAAACTTCACATGGTCATAGCTAATATACTAGAATAAACCATGAAATAGTATCTATATGCATAACTCGTATATTAAACAAATAAATTAATATAAGAATTTATCTCTGAAATACGACTATCCGATCTAAGTTGACACCGCTAAAGTATGACGTCTCATTTAATAGAGGGTTCAATTTAGGCTGGACTTACCATATCTGTTTATTAATGCATTAGAATACTGACCAGCTACTTGTCTAAGTTGAAATCACATTTGTGTGTATTGATATCGATTTAGGCTCGACTATACCATATTTTTATTTGGTATGAGAGTATCTCAATTATAATCATTATTGTTTTTTTACGACAGGTTCACTGTAATGACTAACGATGTTGAAGAGAATTTTTTATGATTAAAATAAATTTGACGCGATTTTGTTGCAAAATGTGTAATTAAATAAAATAAAAAATATGTTTTACACATATCGGTATCTGGAATAAACCGTGAGTCGTTAAGTGTCTTTGTCTGGTGTGTCGAAAAAATAAAAATATAAAATGAATTACAGTTGTAGGCGAAGATTATGTATAAGTGTTTTTGGATAAAACGTCAGCGCCACCGTAGCTCAGTGGCGTGTAGCGGCAGCACGCGAACCGCAGTATGTAAGATCGAATATTGTAAAGTTAATAAATATTTTATTTTTTAAACTTTTTAACATTTTTTCTCGTTTTTAAAATAATAAGAAAAAATTTGACGCACAAAAATAAAAAAAACAATGCATACTTGAAAAAAACCAAAAATAAAGATAGTTCACCATGAGTATGTGTAACATATATATCATTTATTTCGGCGTATAGTTGACTGCCTCCGTGGCCTAGTGGTTCAGTCGACCGCTTCGCGATCGGAGGTCGCGGGTTCGATTCCTGCGGGGCGCGACAGGCAACTTTGTATAGTTGTCTGTACCGCCGAGTCTGGTTAGTACGTAGGGATAGATTTAGGAGTAAGAATAATAGCTAGCTAGCTTAGTACTGTAGGGGCAATTAGAAATATAAGTATAATGATAGGAAATAGTGTAGAGTAGAATAAGAGTAGTAGGGTAAAATAGTGTAGGTGGAAAAAATAGGTATTTCAACAGAAACTTGAATGTTGTATCATATGTTTTTGTATGTGCGGCGGTCATAACGCACCATAATGATAATATTTTAGCAAAGTGAATTCTTTCCTCGTATTTCATTTGGTTTCGTCTTAATTTACTGTAATAATACAAATATTATGCTAGGAAGTTTTGAAATATCGAAGGCGGAGTGATTACTGGGAACTTATGTTTGTAGCTCTTTCACGTGAAAAGTTGTCAACGGAATCGACGAAACCTCACATGGTCATAGCTAATATACTAGAATAGACCATGAAATAGAATCTATATGCATATCTGCATATTAAACAAATAAATTTATATAAGAATTTATCTATGAAATACGACTATCCGATCTAAGTTGACACCGCTAAAGTATGACGTCTCATTTAATAGAGGGTTTAATTTAGGCTGGACTTGACCATATCTGCTTATTAATGCATTAGCAATACGACCAGCCACTTGTCTAAGTTGAAATCACATTTGTATGTGTTGATATTAATTTAGGCTCGACTATTCCATATTTTTATTTGGTATGAGAGTATCTCAATTATAATCAATATTGTTTTTTTACGATAGGTTCACTGTATAATTACTAACGATGTTGAAGAGAAATTTTTTATGATTTAAATCAATCTGACGTGATTTTGTTGCAAAATGTGTAATTAAATAAAATAAAAATATGTTTTTACACATATCGGTATCTAGAATATACGTGAGTCGTTAAGTGTCTTTGTCTGGTGTATCGAAAAAATAAAAATATAAAATTGAATTACAGTTGTAGGCGAAGATTATGTATAAGTGTTTTTGGATAAAACGTCAGCGCCACCGTAGCTCAGTGGCGTGTAGGCAGCACGCGGATCAAATATTGTAAAGTTAATAAAATTTTATTTTTAAATTTTTAACATTTTTCTGTTTTAAAATAATAAGAAAAATTTGATGCACATAAATAAAAACAATGCATACTTAAAAAAACCAAAATAAAGATAGTTCACCATGAGTATGTAACATATATGTCATTTATTTCGGCGTATAGTCGACTGCCTCCCTGGCCTAGTGGTTCAGTGACGCACTTATGTTTGTAGCTCTTTCACGCGAAAGTTGTCAACCGACCTCCGATCGCGAAGCGGACAACGCGCAACTTAGATCGGATAGTCGTATTTCATAGATAAACTTATATTAATTTAGTTGTATAATATACGAGATATGCATAAAGATTCTATTTAATGGTCTATTCTAGTATATAAGCTATAACCGTGTGAAGTTTCGTCAGATTCCGTTGACAACTTTTCGCGTCAAAGAGCTACAAACATAAGTGAGCCAGTAATCACTCCGCCATCGATATTTCTAACTTTTCTAGACACAATATTTATTTATTACAGTAAATTAACACGAAACCAAATGAAATACGAGGAAAGAATTCACTTTGCTAAATATTATCATTATGGTGCGTTATGACCGCCGCACATACAAAAACATATGATACACATTCAATTTTCTATTTAAATACCAATTTTTCCACATCATATTTTATCCCTACTACTCTTATTCTACTCTACACTATTTCCTATCATTTTACTTATATATCTAATTGCCCTACAGTTCTAAGCTAGCTAGCTATTATTCTTACCCTAAATCTATTCCTACGTACTAACTAGACTCGGTGGTACAGACAACTCTACAAAGTTGCCTGTCGCGCCCTGCAGGAGAGTCGAACCCGCGACCTCCGATCGGGAAGCGGTCGACTGAACCACTAGGTCACGGAGGCAGTCGACTATATGCCGAAATAAATGATATATATGTACACATACTCATGGTGAACTATCTTTATTTTTGGTTTTTTCAAGTATGCATTGTTTTTTTATTTATTTGCGTCAAAATTTTTCTGATTATTTTAAAAACGAGAAAAATGTTAAAAATTTAAAAATAAAATTTTTATTAATTTTACAATATTCGATCTTACATACTGCGTTCGCGTGTGCCGCTACACGCCACTGAGCTACGGTGGCGCTGACGTTTTATCCAAAAACACTTATACATAATCTTCGCCTCTACAACTGTAATTCATTTTATATTTTTATTTTTTTGATACACTCAGACAAAGGCACTTAACGACTCCGCGTATATTCTAGATACCGATATGTGTAAAAATATATTTTTTTATTTTATTTAATTACACATTTTGCAACAAAAATCGCGTCAGATTATAATCATAAAAAAAAATTCTCTTCAACATCGTTAGTCATTATACAGTGAACCTATCGTAAAAAAAAACAATATTGATTATAATTGAGATACTCTCATATCAAATAAAAAATATGGAATAGTCGAGCCTAAATCGATATCAATACATACAAATGTGATTTCAACTTAGACAAGTGGCTGGTCGTATTGCTAATGCATTAATAAACAGATATGGTCAAGTCCAGCCTAAATTGAACCCTCTATTAAATGAGACGTCATACTTTAGCGGTGTCAACTTAGATCGGATAGTCGTATTTCATAGATAAATTCTTATATTAATTTATTTGTTTAATACACGAGATATTCATATAGATTTTATTTAATGTTCTTTTCTAGTATATAAGCTATAACCATGTGAAGTTTCGTCAGATTCCGTTGACAACTTTTCGCGTGAAACAGCTACAAATATAAGTGCGCCAGTAATCACTCCGCCATCGATATTTCAAAACTTCCTACCACACAATATTTCTATTATTACAGTAAATTAACACGAAACCAAATGAAATACGAGGATAGAATTCACTTTGCGAAAATATTATCATTATGGTGCGTTATGACCGCCGCACATACAAAAACATATGATACAACATTCAATTTTCTATTTAAATACCTATTTTTTTCCACCACATATTTTACCCCTACTACTCTTATTGTACTCTACACTATTTCCTATCATTTTACTTATATATCTAATTGACCTACAGTACTAAGCTAGCTAGCTATTATTCTTACTCCAAATCTATCCCTACGTACTAACCAGACTCGGCGGTACAGACAACTATACAAAGTTGCCTGTCGCGCCCGCAGGAATCGAACCGCGACCTCCGATCGCGAAGCGGTCGATTGAACCACTAGGCCACGGAGGCAGTCAACTATACGCCGAAATAAATGATATATATGTTACACATACCATGGTGAACTATCTTTATTTTTTGTTTTTTTCAAGTATGCATTGTTTTTTATTTATGCGTCAAAATTTTTCTTATTATTTTAAAAACGAGAAAATGTTAAAAAATTTAAAATAAAATATTTATTAACTTACAATATTCGATCTACATACTGCAAGTTCGCGTGTTGCCGCCATACACGCCACTGAGCTACGGTGGCGCTGACGTTTTATCCAAAACATTATACATAATCTTCGCCTACAACCGTAATTCATTTTTATATATTTTTTTTCGATACACCTGACAAAGACATTTAACGACCCGCGTATATTCTAGATACCGATATGTGGAAAACGATAAACGTACTTTTGCGCGACTTAACGGGAAGGAAACCTTCTGCGTCACTGTCGTAGGCTTGCTGGCCTTCGACTTCGTCTCGACATCCATTTCGGATTCGGACGACGGGTTAGGTAGAGTCCTCGGATTGCTCCTCGGTCATTGTGTCGAAATCTTCCGACTCCTCCGATGCGGACGAAATGGAAATAGGGGTCGCGGCGCGAGATGAGGCGGCTTAACTATTTTACGTTTAGACTTTTTCGAGCCGCAGCGGGCGTCGATGGCGGCGCGGATGGCGTCAATTGTGACGTGTGCGGGTTTATCCTTGTAGTCCTCAAAGTTGAGGCCGAGGTCGGACAAGGTGTACTCTAGTGTCGGGGCTAGATTTTGGATAAACGTCAGCGCCACCGTAGCTAAGTGGCGTGTAGCGGCAGCACGCGAACCGCAGTATGTAAAATCGAATATTGTAAAGTTAATAAATATTTTATTTTTTAAATTTTCTTTATATAATATTATAATATAAAATTACTGTTTTTTTTTTTTTGAAGTTATACTTTTAGGCGTTAGGAAAAAATGATGAGAGTGAAATTTTAAGATGCGCGCGCACCCGTGACATAAAAAGTAATAGTATGAAGCCGTCTGCTTAATATATATATATATATAATAAATATATTATTTTTAATGATGCCAAAGTATATTCTCACGCGTACATAAGTAGACGCACCCATTTTTTTTTTTTGGATGAACTCACGTTGGTGGAGTTAACCTGCAACCCGGCGGAGTTCGAGGGCTGTGAACTTAAGTGTGCACAGACTTCACCTCTATGCTGTGCTTAGCTCGAGGGACCCTAGAAGGGGACCTCGGCTCGGACGCCACTTTGTATGTATACCGTAAGCGTGCTTGATCGAGGTGCACCAGGTTGAGCCTCGGCTCGATCAGCCGCTGGTCTGGTCCACGCCTTTACCCGTTAGCAACACTATCGAAGGCGCCCGGTGGCCCGATCTCGATAGGTTGTAGGACCTATTACTGAGAGTTTCAATTTAACCGCCCTATCTAGATGGCGAAAATCGGCCTTGACGCTCGATCATCTACTGAACGGAGGGAACTCGTTGCCCTCGACGGCGAGGGCGGTGTCGTTTGTCTCAGTGCTTTCACACGTGCTGTATGATGGTTGTCTCATCATCCGTGTTGAAGTAGAACATGCGCGCCTCGCCTATGTTTTTACGCTTTCAGTGCGTTGCTTGGTAGTAAGCGGCGGCGCCCGTACCACTCGCTGGGATTTGCGAAGCCGAGTCAAAGTATCTGATTGATGCTTGTTTGAGGTATTCGCGGATGTTGGCGAATTTTAGATCCATGTGCAGGCGCGGTTGCGAAGCGGTAATAAGGCGCACCGTGGCTCCTGCGCATGAATCTGTTTGCGGACTTGAAGCTTGTCAATGTGGATCGCTTTGCATATGCAAAGACGGGACTGATATGTTAGGATTGGACGTATGGATCATCTTGTATAAGCACCTATTGCGGAGACAACTTGCTTTTAGGGATTTTAAGGCAGTACAGGCGACCGAGGACGAAGGCGCCTGTTTTGACCTGCGTTGTGTGCGGGCCAAAGGTTAGGTGGTGGTCAGGGATTACCCTGAGGTATTTGGTCTGGCTGACCGGGATGGGGCAATCAAGGAGGGGACATTTGAAGGGAGGACGGCCTTCGTTTCCGAGAAAACAGGATGGCCGCGCTTTTGAAGGTTGATTTCGATCCTCCATTTCGAAACCAACCCTAGGGTCTTGGCTGCGGATTGAGTCTCTCGGATAAGCGGATAGGACATTGACCGGAAGTATAGATCAGGTGTCATCTGCGAATAAGGCGTGTTTAAGTTTTAAAGGATGGGATGTCGGTATTGTAAAGGGTGAATAACACGGCCCAATACAGAGCCTTGAGGACGCTGGTTAGGACCAGGTGGTTCGACTTAGTGCCCCTCAACGCGGTATCTGAAAAGTTCGATTCCGGAGAAAGTCTCGTATGATGAGTACGAGAGGGTCGGCACGCCGAGCTTATAAAACTATATATAAGTCCTTCGTGCCACACTTTATCGAACGCCTTCGCCACGTCAAGAAAAGTGCTGCTGTTATTAGACCCTGTGTCATTTTGGCTCGGATGAGTTCCGTGATACGATGAACTTGGTGGTGGCATAAGTGTTTGGCTTGAAAGCCGAATTGCACTGAACAGGAAGCCTCTCGAATTCATGAATTCAGTAAGGGGCCTAGGATTAGGCGTTCGTAGATTTTCTCCAAAGCCTTTGGGGAGGCTAATGGGATGGTAGGAGGTGGGTTGGAAGGTGGTTTCACGGTTTTAGAACCCTATAACTTCAGCGTCCTTCCAAGTGTTTAGAAAATACCTTGGAAAGAGCTGCGTTATAAGAGGACGAGGAGGCAATTAGGTGAGTCGTAAAATTTTAATTACGCGGTTTGAAATCTACGGTGCCCGCTTCCCGTGGTTTAATGTTTTGATAATTGACTTGACTTGATTCCGTTACCGGTGTAGTATGTCGCGCGGAGGATTTGGGTCAACCGGTCGAACCGCCTCACCTTCGAGGGAGTGGCGTCGACTGGGTTGAGTGCTTGGCGCATTGGGCCCTCGAGGCTGTCGGCCGGCATTCGGCTTTTCTCATCGAGAAACGCCAGAGGAGCATTGGGATCTGTAGATTGCTGAGAGGCGGCACTGGAGCGAGTCCGACACCGCTTTGGCTTTAGGAGTCGCCAGAAAGCGAGATGAGGGATGCATTGCTTTAGATCGTTATCCCACCGATCGTTCCTGAATTCAGCCATGCGCCGTCTTGGACTGATGTCATGCGGCGCGAGCCGCCTTCGGTTACGCTCGGTCGGATACAATCGTAGGCACGATCGCCGCCTCTTTGCGTCGCAAGAGGTCCTTGATGTCGTTTGGCAATGCCCAGCGGGGGTTATCCTTCACCGGGACTTGCCTCGAGGAAGCCTCGACGACACTTTGGACATGTCTTGTGAGAGCATGAGCAGCGAGATTCGTGTCATCAGCGCTATTTAGGACTTTAGGAATGGAGTCAAGGTGGGGTGAGCTAGTGCATTCTAGCTGGCATTGTGTGGAAAGTGCGTTTGCATCAGCGGAGCAACGACACTGAAATTAAGTTTTTCAGACAGAGCGTCTAGTGATAAGCCTCGCGGGTTGTAATTCATGACTATTCCATCGGGTGTAGTTGATGAGTCGCCGGCGAAATGACGGCGCTCCAATGAGAATAGTTTTCAGTCGGATTTAGCGGAGTTTGGAGTGTTATACTGCACGATATGTCACCGAGGCTATTGTATAGGCGCGTGCCCTGTCATGGGCTAGCCTATGATCGAGGCCTCTTCAGCTGCAGTCGAGGGCGTGTCGATTGCTACGCAGTGCAGTGACTTTTATAATAAATGAGAGTGCGCCTGTGAAGCGCCGGTCCTGTCATTTCTGTGATGTTATAATTAGCTATTTTGGATCTCCCTTCCGGGCTTTAGGAATGTCTCCTGACCAGTAGAATGTCGACGTCGTTTTGGGAGGAAGTTAGAAATTTCGACCTTTTTCAGTTCTGCGAGGCCGTTTGCGTTAAAAAGACTATGTTTACTGAGCGTGGCTTTAGACGGCCCGGGCCGTTCGAAACATTAATGGGTATATTATCCATTATGTCCCGTAATAAGGTCTACTAGTTGCCTATACTTGCGTAGTATGGCAAGACGGGCCCGAAGGACGCATTGCAGCGTCGAATTCCGCGGTGAGACGGATCGAGCTCTGAAGTCGATTTTTGAGCTAATTTCATGCGCCCAGCGCCGCGCATTGCTATGGCTGGCGTATAGGGGCGCTACGCGGAGCGCCAGGGTGGTGCGCGTGGGCGCTACGCGGAGCGCTCGGCGCGGTTTAAGGTGAGGGCTGCTGCCGCAGGGCAGGGGCGCACGAGGAGCGCTGATTGGCAGCTGCCACGCCGGAGCAGGCTGGAGTGGCGGGAAGGATGAGGGATGGCACCTGGGGCGCCTGGGTACGGAGGGGTGGAGGTATCTTTACCGTTTGGGTGCTTTGGGGCACCCAAGGTAATTTGCCGTGGACCAGGGTTTTGGCAGTTGACGCATCCCGGCGGCTCAGAGGTGAGCAGGATGTCCTCATATCCCTAGGACGCGGACTCGTCGGGTGCCGTGGTCGCCGAGACATTTGTCGCAGCGAGGTCTAGCGTGACAGTTACGGGCCGAGTGCTCGACATTTGCAGTTGTGACACTGCGCGGGGAGTCCGTTCGAGCGAGGTGTTAGAATGATATGCGAGTAATATCGCATATATGTCTCAAGATCATAAACTTTTTGCCCTTCTGGGAGCGTTCCAAGGTCAGAAGGACCACGTTGTATGGCTTTTGTTTTCGTGTTATATAGCCTGATTGCAGAGTATATCGGTATACCCTGTTCTTGATGAAGTCTATGATGTCCTTGTGGCCATATCCTTCGGCAGTCTTTGACGACCGTCGAAGGACGCGCTCTTCCGGGAGCGTAAGTATGATAATAGTAGTCGTTCTTCTGAAGATACGACGTTCGTTGCAGTGCTTCCACCGTTTCAAGTTGCAACTTGATCCCTTATCAATCAGTTGCCGTGAATTTAAATTTATTTGATAGGGCCGATCTTAACTGAGCCCACTCTCCCTGGATCGGATGTAAGTGGGGCGGCTTTTGTCTCTAGGCGAGACGCTGGTGGTTGCCGTGAGGCGGCTGAGGCTGTAGGCTGTGAGGCAGCACTTGGCCGTGAAGCGGCGGTTGTGGTTGGCTGTGAGGCAGCACTGGTCGATGGCCGTGAGGCGGCGGTTTGGGTTGGCTGTGAGGCAGCACTTGTTGGCCGTGAGGCGGCGGAGATGACTGGCTGCGGTGCAGCAGTTGTAGATGGCCGTGAAGCGGCTTGTTTTGGCCCTGAGGCCGCGGAGGCAGGCTTTGCGGCCGAAAGATCGTCGGCCGATGATTTCGGCGCTTTGACGGGTGGATCGGGTGATGATGGCGAGGACGCCGGGGGGACCTATTTTTACGCTTTTTGCGCGACTTAACGGGAAGGAAACCTCCTGCGTCACTGTCGTAGGCTTCGTTGGCCTCGACTTCTGTCTCGACATCCATTTCGGATGTGGACGACGGGGTTGGGGTAGAGTCCTCGGATGGATGACCGAGGAGCGGTCATTGTGTCGGAATCTTCCGACTGCTCCGATGCGGACGAAATGGAAATAGGGGTCGCGGCGCGAGATGAGGCGGACTTAACTATTTTACGTTTAGACTTTTTCGAGCTGCAGCGGGCGTCGATGGTGGCGCGGATGGCGTCAATTGTGACGTGCGCGGGTTTATCCTTGTAGTCCTCAAAGTTGAGGCCGAGGTCGGACAAGGTGTACTCTAGTGTCGGCATTTTGCCTGATCGCGTGAATTTACTTGTTATTAACTATCATACAAGCACCCCCGGTGAAGCCGGGGGTTGTGTGCCCTACCCTCCCCGCCCCAGTGAGCAGGGAGGAATAAACCTGACGTTTTTTTAAAAACTCTAGCACTTTAGGAGCGCTAGGTGTATACCTACGCTGCTGCCTAGTGCGGCAAGCGACGTTAAGTTTGATTCTAATAAATACCACGTGAGTGGTGTGCGTGTAATTTAACTTTAATCACGATGTGACGTGGCTTAAGAGAACAAACTAAAGTTTAATGGGTCCCTACATCTCAACAGAAACCTGTAAAACGGGGGAAAAACGGAAACGACTCACCGGACGGCTTCACAGCAATCTACGCTCAGGCGCGTACGCCTAGCGTGTCGGCACTGATGCTTCCGGCTCACACTGACACTAACAATTTGCACGATGTACACTTAACTACTGCACGGCGGTCTTCCTTCTTCTTACCACTTGACGGCGTCGGGGGGAGGGCGTGGCCACGGGTGGGCCAAGCGGACGGATAAATATTTTATTTTTTAAATTTTTTAACATTTTTCTCGTTTTTAAAATAATAAGAAAAATTTTGACGCACATAAATAAAAAAACAATGCATACTTGAAAAAAACCAAAAATAAAGATAGTTCACCATGAGTATGTGTAACATATATATCATTTATTTCGGCGTATAGTTGACTGCCTCCGTGGCCTAGTGGTTCAGTCGACCGCTTCGCGATCGGAGGTCGCGGGTTCGATTCCTGCGGGGCGCGACAGGCAACTTTGTATAGTTGTCTGTACCGCCGAGTCTGGTTAGTACGTAGGGATAGATTTAGGAGTAAGAATAATAGCTAGCTAGCTTAGTACTGTAGGGGCAATTAGATATATAAGTATAATGATAGGAAATAGTGTAGAGTAGAATAAGAGTAGTAGGGGTAAAATATGTAGGTGGAAAAAAATAGGTATTTAAATAGAAAATTGAACGTTGTATCATTAGTTTTTGTATGTGCGGCGCTCATAACGCACCACAATGATAATATTTTAGCAAAGTGAATTCTTTCCTCGTATTTTATTTTGTTTCGTGTTAATTTACTGTAATAATACAAATATTGTGCGCTAGGAAGTTTTGAAACATCGATGGTGGAGTGATTACTGGCGCACTTATGTTTGTAGCTCTTTCACGCGAAAAGTTGTCAACGGAATCTGACGAAACTTCACATGATCATAGCTAATATATTAGAATAGACCATGAAATAGAATCTATATGCATATGTTGTATAGTAAACAAATAAATTAATATAAGAATTTATCTATGAAATACGTCTATCTGATCTAAGTTGACACCGCTAAAGTATGACGTCGAATAACATTCAAATTAAGTTGTTTACAGCACGCGATGGCAATTATATTATATTGCGAACCGTTATCTATTAGTGAACGTACGTGTACAAAAATACCACTGCTATTGTTTACATAAACTTGCGCGGTAGAAATAAGCACGGTTGTAAATGATGACTCATGTTTAGCTTGACACATGGCTGTCTTGCTTGACGATGTCACAAAAGTAAAAGATCTAGATTCATTTCTTGGTTCGTCCTTAGAAAATGAAATATTTTTATTATGCGGCTGAGTGACGCAATAAGAACTATTATCAAAATGTAAAAACGTATGATGACGTTCGCCACACACGCCACACGTTTTACAAATTAGTAAAGATTTAAAATTGTGAACAGTATGCATTAAACTCGGGCAATTCACTCATCCATTTTTTCTTAATAAATTCAAATTTCTCCTTTGCGGACATGGATCTAAGTAAAGAACACGTATTGTTGTCATTTTTCTTACATTGGACGCACTTGCCATTGCGATTAGAATAAAAAATATCGAGCGATATGAAGGTATTGTGTACTTGTTGTTTTGGTTGCGTGCGATAATACCAGCAAAAACATTACAAGCCTTTCCAGTTAGTTTGCCTCAAAGGTAATGCAAGTTGTCGGCATTGCTTAGCTAGTTGTTGTTATGCACGTTAGACTTAAAACCTTAAGGCCATTGTCGGATGTCATCATCAAACGATGCAATTTCAATTAGCGGTAACCGAGATGGCGCGTGCGATGCTTGTTTATCTTTTGAAGCGGGTTGTGATTCATTGCACAATGAAATAATGCGTAAAATATACGAATATCTTTCTTCGAAATCGGAAAGAATGCAGTAATCTATTTTAGCGATTGGATCAATATTGATTAATAAAGCGTTATAATTATCTAAAATAGTACTAAATTGATTTCTCATGTCTTCTAATGTTTGATGCTGCTGAGAAATATTTCTTTACTTTCGTATTGTTAAGAGCGCATTGTGCTTTATTATAATTTTTTTTATTTATTTATTTCGTGAAAGTATACATACCATAATACACAATCTGCTATTGGCGGTAGTTCTCGTGGACACAAAACAGATATAGTTATGCACTTAAAACAATTTTTTACAATTTGCTTATTGTAAAGGTATAACCATATATTTTTAATTACATACTAAAAATTTATATGAAAAAGTATTAAATTAAAGTTAAATATGTAAGTAATTTATACGTATAAAATAAAAAAAAAGAAAAACACTAAATAAATAAAAAATTCTTTAATGTATTTGAACTGTTTGTTGAGGTAAGTTAAACTTGCTTTGGACATAAGGTCAAATAGTGTTTTTGCAATTTACTTTTTAAATTATTTTTGTTTATTACATTTTTTAAGATATCTTTAGAAAGTTCGTAGTTCGTTGCTAATAACAGGCGTATTTCATCGCCGTTCACGTCTACTATAATAATTTTTCACTTTTGGAACATCTAACATAGAATTTTTTGACAACCGGGTTGGGTATGTAAACTCCCTTTCTTTTTTAATTTGCTTTCTATTAAACTGTTCAATTATTATAGCACGCTTAACTTTTAAATCAACAGGTGCTATTCACATATTTTAAATAGTTTTGCAAAGTCATGTCGTGCAGAGACTTGACTACTTTATTATTACTAAAAACTATAGCTATATATATATATATAAACTCAGCTATCTGTATTCCTGTGCAGGCAGTCGAACGTATGTCCTTTTATATTAACTGATACTTTTTTATTTGGGTTGTAGGGGGACTTTATGCTCATACATTTCGGTTTATCAAGATTTATTATTATGCCATTGTCACGCTCCCATTTAACCACGTTATTGAAATCATGCTGCACTACTCTTTGAATAGTGTCCTGGCATTTACTGCTGAATCATCGGCGTACATGTATGTTTGACATTTTTCAATAACATAAGGCATGCTGTTGACGTGCATTATATAGCCTATGCCCACTCTTGCACGGACTGCAATAAGCCGCCATGGTCAAGAGTTTCAATACTCTTGACCATCCGTCAGCAGCATCAGCCTTCTTAAAGTCAATTACTGCCTCCGTAGCCTAGTGGTAAGGGCGTGTGCTTTAGAAACCGGAGGTCGTGGGCTCGAATCCTGCGGGGACTCAACAAATTTTCATTGTTGTTTCCTAGTTGGTTAGGGCAGTAAGATGATCCATGCGTCGGATGGGCATGTAAAAAGTCGGTCCACCCACCAACCCGCATTGGACCAGCGTGGTGGGATACGGTCCAAAACCCCCTAATGGATATGGGTGTATTGGGGGAGGTCTATGTCCAGCAGTGGACTATCTAGGCTGATGATGATGATGATGATGATGAAAGTCAATTAACACAGTAAAACAAGTTTTCGTTCGTTTAACGAACAGTTAACGTTATCTGCGAACTCGGATAATATAGTAGACATGTACTTCTTTTGGGCGAAAATCATGTTGCATCATTGATGACATTGTTGGCCTCAAAGTTAGTGATTTGTTTATTACAATTGTTTCTACTATTTTATTCAATATATTTAATATAGCTATTGGTCTGTAGTATTTAAACTCGGTATGAGAGCCTTGTTTGTGTATGGGTCTTATTACTGCTACCTTGAACTCGTTAGGATACACCAGTTTTTTTACACTCAAATTTACGAAACGTGCAATCAGTGGTGACATTTCGAATTATATTTATTTTAAGTCTTTTATTCTAATGCCATCCGATCCCGGTGACTTATTGCAGTTCAATTTATCAATGATTTTTATAACGTCCCTAGCTAATACTCTTTGAAATTTATAACTAACATTTGTTTCACGCACGTAAGACTTTCTTTCAAAAAACAATTTATTCCATATGTGTTTATTTTTGATATCCCCTATTTCTTTCGTAAATGTATAACAAAAACCCTCACAAATACTTGTATTACCCTTGGTTTTCATTACGTATTTTTCGATTACACAATCTACCGATAGTTTATGTATGCCTAGCCATGAGTTTAATGTACCCCGTATTTTTCGCATATTACCATTACAGTTAATTTAACATCTTTTCCTGTCCTCATTCTTTGCCTGATTTATAATTTTTTTAGTGTAATTTCTTTGACATGCATATTCCAATCTGTAAATGTTATTATTAGGTTTAGGTTTCCACCGCCTAATAAGGTAATCTTTTCTATTTACTTCCTGTTTTATACGCCCATTTATCCACAACTGGCTATCTCGTTTTTTGTTGACAGTGCGTTGAAATGTACATGCTCGGTAAATATCATGAAATATACTAGAAATACATCTATAAAGCTCGGAAGGATCTTCAATATTTAAAAAATCAGACCATTTTGTATTTTGCAAACGTCTACTTATCATTGGTCTCATCATGGTAGATGCACGACGCCACACGCCGCTCTATATTATAAATATTCTTAATGCGTGTATATAAAGCGTCACGTAAAGCGGTTAGAATAGTGAATTGAGTAGCGTCAGTTATAGAAATAGGTATGTCTTTTTAGGTGGCATCTTGAATATATCCACGTACGTGGCGATATGAAAATAAAATTATTAATATTTAAAACTAGGTACAGCGGTAGGCGTAAATGCGTTGGTATGCGTAAGGGTAAGAGCGTGGCCTTATTAAAGTTGATAAAACTAAAAAAAAATAAGGGAAATATAAGGCGTGCGATTATTATATATAGCGATTTAAAACTAATGCGTTTAGTATCTAAGCCTACTAAATGTAAAAGTATAGGATAGGTACTAACAATAGATGAATGCGGTGGCCGATACGCGTTAGGCCAAAAAAATATTAAATATATATAAAAAAAAAACAAAACTGAAATGACTTTGAAACAAGTTTCTACATGCGTGTGTATTATATGACCACGTGGTCAGGTTATATGATATAACTGTTGCCGCGATTAGAAGTATTTGACAATTACATATATTAGTTACGCAATCTATGATATTTTAGAAGGACTATAAGGAATAGGTAACTGATCTATTCGGCTCGTATGGACCAAAATTAATGGTTACGCGGGCGCGTGGTCACTCAAGTTTCGTCAGCCAATTGATTGGACCAACTAGCTCCAGTGACAGGTATGGTTGATCCATATTAAGGACTAGAAGCGAGGATGTGGTTCGAAAGACCGTTTGCGTAATCCGGCTTGGACAACGTGGTTATGAAGCCGGATTGGAATGCGATAATAGGAAGGATAAATACCTCGTATGATGGCGGCACAGCTGTAGGCGTCTTCGTTGATGCGGTTGGGGTTATGTAAATTCTAATAATATATTATATCTAATAACTTTACTCTGGCACTTTTGACACTCTGAACAAAACCTACTTCTTGTCCTAGCTGGCATTCTATGGTTCTGACCATTCTGCAATAAAATAGTTTGCTTGTTACCTTAATAATAGAAAGCAGTTTATTGAAATACAAAATAACTTTGGTCCTGACTTGGTACCTGCCATAAAACCGATTAATTGCGGCGTATCTCAGGCCTCAATTTTGCGGTCGTTGCTTTTCGTCTTATATATAGCAGATATTGTGGGTGCAATTAAATACAGCAAATACTATTTATACGCGGATGATGTACAGTTATACATGTCTTTTAAACCCAGTGACACCACCGTGGCAATATAAAAATTAATTCGGATTTGGAAGAAATTATTAAATGGTGCAATTCACATAGTTTAATACTTAATCCTACTTAATCAAAGTACATGATTGTAGGAACCCGTAACAAATTAGTAACTAAAAAAATTTAATCCAAGAATTTCTATTGGCAGCAGTCCTTTAGAGCAGGTATTAGAAGCGCAAAATGTGGGTCTTATAATGGATGAAAGATTGCATTTTGAGAAAATGTTCTAGAAGGCATACGTAATTGCTTTTACAGGTTAAAAGTTTTGTACCGTATTCGTGATTATGTTACAATAGACATGCTCGTTAAATTGTGTGAAAATCTGATCTTACCTAAATTATCGTATGCTGATACTGTGTTTGATGAATGCATATATGCTAGGACTAAAAAAAATCTGTAAAGAGTACAAAATGCCTGTGCTCGTTTCTGTTTTGCTGTTCCTCGTCGATCGCACATTACGCCTTTTCTTAATCGACATGACTTACTTAACATATCTAGTCGGTGGACTCTTCATCTTGTGACATTACTTTTTGGCGTAGTAAAGACGGGTAACCTAGATATTTATATGAAAAATTACAGTTTTCACAGCGTTACGTCAGAACAGGACTCCGTCTTTGCTATCCAAAGTCCCACACAGCTGCCTTTCGTGGCAGCTTTCGATTTGCTGCCACTAAGTGCCGAAATGATCGCCCACCTCCGATCAAAGACTTAAATTTAATTCAAACATTTATATTTAAATTAAAACAATTCTTGATTAAAAAACAAAAATAAGGCTCTAGAAGAACTATACAGTTAAATGCAGCAATACAGTATAGGAACTTATTGCACAGCGGCAGTTTTGAGGTGTATATTCACATAAAAAAAACTGTTAATGTAACACTGTACAGCTTTATGGTTAACAAGCGCCATCTACTTTTTAATTTTACGGATCCACTGAAAACCAGCCTCCATGAAGTTTCCCTAACTTTGTGATCCAGAGCTGAGTGGATAACATTTTGGTACATGACAAAATAATACTTGTATTATTGTATATTATTGTTCCTGTTTTATTTTTATATGATAAATGAATGGATTTCTTTCTTTCTAAACATAAACCATGACTAAGTAAGTGAAACATACCAAGATCCGTATCATATACCTACATAATTAACAAGATGATAAACGGCACAAAAATAAAACAGTAATTAACATTTCGGGTTTTGATGGGAGTTTTGTGACACCAGAGGATACATCGTAGTGGCATTGCGAGTTCATCATCCAGCGTGATATTGTGGATGTCACCAGCCTTGATGAATATAACGCCGTTTGTGTCCATCGCATGCAAAATGCAGAGCAAGCTTTCAAAAAATTGACTGCCTTACAAGGGTAAGAACTCCTTTACTGAAATCGTTAAACCTTCGGCTTCGTCTTGGCCTTCCAGACATCATATTTGACAGCCACGTTAGAAACTTTGTTAGGTTCTTTGCTGTTGCTTTCTAGTAACCCAAGTCTGTGAAACCTTAATGTCATTTGTTGATATTTTGTCCAGACCTAAGTTTTATGAATTATCAAGAATTGTTTGGTGAAATCTTTTTCTTTTTTGGGACCCTGGTATAATGGAGTGCCTTTCTGCGGCTATATGTCCAGATGGTCAACTCTTTGCCCATTCCTTACTTGTTGGTGGAGCAGGCTGAGGATGCCGAGCTCCCTGGTAACGGAGCTTCCACAACTTTGGCAACCGTATTCTTGCATGATCCAGCATTGATTGATTTGCGTCTGCAGGTCATCCAGCCTATCTTGAGATGTTCTCCTGCTTTGACACTATTTTCCAACAAATTAGACATTTTTCCTAAATTGGTTTTGAATATCTATAACAAAGTGAAGTGAACAGTGCAAAGTTTTTTTGTGCTGGCAGGTGGTGACTATAACTGATATATTAAATTAGTTTAAACTTGTTGCTTATGTAAGTATCACTATAAATAAACTTTAAGAAACTAATTTAAAACTATGTTTTACTTTAAAATGCTAGAAATCTACTCTCACTACTACAGCCTCGGCTTTGGCGCCACTTTATAGTTCTCGTTAGCATGCTGAATTGTGGGCTATATTTTGCCTTAAGGGCGTTAACTAAATTCTTGTATTTAACAAGAATACTGAGCCTAGCCATCGCGTTACCTGCGTCAGCGAATTCGGTCTCAGCATTATTTAAATCGTCAAAATTAAATATATCAGCGACTTCGAAAAGTGATGTTGCTCAGTGCATAGTTGCCATGGCTAGCACGCTGAGCATTTCAGCGCGGCAGGGCCTCGTGCGCTCGAGTCAGCTCCGCGCTGTCTGTTCTGCCACGCAGGACGGAATTCCCATGCGTTGGAAGGACGGATGATGATGAATCTTCTGAATACAAACACATGTGCAAGTTGACAATAAAGCGTTAATTACACACTCAATTATTGTTAACGGTTATTTATTGCCAGCTATTAATCTTTTACTATACAAACCATTATGTGCAAGTTGACAATAAGCCGCTTATAGTCAAAGTCAAATATCTTTATTTAACATACTTAGAAGCATTACACTCTCTTATTGATCATCAACTAACACCACTGGTTCGGAAATGGAGCCTCTGACCTGAGAGGAACTGGCGTAAAAAATAGGAAAATAGGAGTGGACCATATTATAAACTACATGAACCGCTCTCTTAAAGTCTGCTGTTTTGACGACAATTTTGTTCGTTTATTTAAACGCCAGCTATGTCTCTTCTGTAAAACAAACCAATGAAAATTATCCGCTCATAAAGAGAGATTGACTTCTCAAAGTTTGCTTAATGCCAGATATAAATCTTGTACAAACCGTCGAGTGCGAGTTGACATGGAGCCGTTCCTACATAAATAATATACTCTCAAAGTCTGCAGTTGAAGTATCGGACAAATATAAATAGGATAATCTGCCATAGCGTTGGAGTTAATACGTTGTCGGTAGATTAATTAATTTCTTTTCTCTTTTATGCGTTGAAAACCTAAATATTTTTGTTTTGTGGAAGTATTTGTCATAAACGGTAAAGCACATTTAATTAAATCTAGTCACGCTAAAATAATGAACATTGACGAAAACAAACCTCCGGACGGAGCGGCTGTCTTCCTCCAGATATTCCTTCTACACTTGCATTGTCCTAATTTCCAACCTGATATAAGACACAAAATTTCAACGTAGAAGTCTCACGACTCGACTCAGTTGACAAAAAACTGTCCCGTCCCCGTCGTCATATCAATCAACCTACTGTAAGATCTGATATGAAAACGAATCTTAACTGGTCTACACTGATCAAGATACTGTTCCTTTCATTGCCCATGTTGCAAGGTCAGTTCAGATGTATCTGCAGGATAGTCCATCCGTTTGCTTAAATTTGCTACAACTCTGCACAATTGAATGTCTGTGGCATTACTCAGGGCGGATTAAAACACGGGAGAAACCGAATAGTAGTTGAATTTAAAACTCATCTGAGCTCAAACAATTTCTGTACCATAAGTTCTTACCACTACCAATTTTTCGGTACTGTCCCAAGATTAAATATTATGCGCATGGGTCTTGTAAAAAGTATCTCGACTGACTGGACCTAGAAGAACTATTAGAGAGCTAGTCGCATAAAGATAAAATTAGAGGAGTTCCTTCCACAACAACAGTATGAACGTTTTCCACCTCAACCTCCCCCATGGAAAATCTTATGACTCCTCATCCCATCAAAATATTATTAGCTCTCCTTAATCTTTTCAACCTACCATTATAGTGCCCTCTCCTCCGATTCGACTCTCTTGCTTACACCTAATGAAAACTTTATTGAATTCCTTACTTGCTCCCTAATCTAAAACCATCTAAATTCTCAGATTTCTACCGAGCAATGTCATTGTTATACTACAACAGCTCCTTAAACGTATTGTTTTACATAATAGCGGTCATACTCTTGAAGAATCTGCTCTAACAAATCCGGAATTATCTTTTTTTGTCCTTGCCATTTCAGGCAATTGTTTGAAATCGAGATCTGTTCTGTTCCCGGGCTGTTCATGCCTCCGTGATGAAAAGGATGACAAAGGAGATCCCCTGCCCAAACTTCCAATGCTCCTGATTTATCCATGTCCGTCCCGTCACTAATTAACTTTCTTTCATGGTCTATACTACCCCTTTTATATGGTACTAGCAACCACGCAACCACCCTTGTGGGTGGAATTTCGTAAAATCCGTTCTTTGCTGACCTCTACCCGGCAAAAGGAATATTCCTAACGAATTTCAAGTTAAGCTACGCATTATGGTTCCAGAGATATCGTGATGAATCAATATAAAGGCGGGGTTTTCCTTGACATCTCGGCTGTTTATGATCATATCCAACAGTCAGTATTGGAAATTCATTAACTTTTTTATGTTTGTAATAGGTAAGTAGTAAGCAGTGGACTAACACAGGCTGATGATTATGATGATGATTGAAACGCCAGCTATGTATCTATTAAAATGCAAACGATAATGTGCAAGTTGACATTAAACCGCTCATATAGAAAGATGGAACTCTTAAAGTCTGCAGTTTTAGCGAGTTTTCGGACGTTTATTCAAACGCGAGCTAATAAGCTTTTTGAAAAAAAAATACCATCCTGTGTAAGTTGACGCGTAACCGCTCTTATAGAAAGATTGAATGCGCAACGTCTGCAGTCATAACGACAATTTCATGCGTTTATTTAAAAGTCAGCTGTGAATCTTCATCAATACAAACTAATATACGCAAGTTTAAAAGGTCAGCAGGTACAAGGAAAATTATATGCGTTTATTAATACGCCAGCAATTTATCTTTTAGAATTTTAACCGTTATTTGCAAGTTGACAATTCACCGCTCTTAGAGATTGATTGAACTCTTAAAGACTGCATGACGCGCCGAACGCGCGAACGAAACGCCAGTCTATAATGTTCTGTAATAAAAATCAACAAATGCTTTTTATTATATGCTTTAAAATATATTTTAAACTTAAAATTTTCATCGTCTTTTAACGATAATGAACTTTATTATGCATTATGCAGGCTCTTTAGTAACCGCTCATAGGCCCGCCATTTCTACGGATTACGTAATGCGAGGGGCACCCACGTGGGTGAAATAAGCTATACTACTTAGCTTTACATGTATCCTTGGTCCACTGAATCGAGGTTAAGCAGTACTATCATAATATAAATAAAAATGCTAAATACGCAAAATATCTGTATCACGGCTCGTCCATAATAAATGCTGAAAGTTTACTGTTACGTAACTCAGGAAGGCCTCTTATTTTAAGGTAATGCCTTGAAGCCCTAATATGTGAAAATTATTTAAATCATCAACATGTAGAAATTAAATTATTTAAATAAGTTTTATTAACGTATTGACACAAGTAGATGCAATTTTCCCAAATTGTTTACAATTGCATTAGGTAGAATATGTTCATCTTTTACTTGCACAGTTTCAGATGATATCGTCCCGCGACGAAAACGCTGCGGGTTACAATAAAACAGATAGATGCGCTCGCGATCTTTCCATAGATATTTTAAGAAGAACAATTAAGGGACGTACGTTAAGACTATCTTTTACGGATTCGGCAGCGTTTGTAATTCATTTGCACGAGGTTGTGATTTTGACCCTGATATTTTCTTAATCTTCTTTAATTTGTTTACGTTTAACAAATAACATCGAAAACATACTTACCGAATAATAAGTGCTTTACAAATATTATTGTTGCCTGTACTGTATGTTATATACCTAATGATAGTCTTAGCTGACCAACATATTTATATGCGGAATACAGAACGTCTCTGAAATCTACAACGTATGAGCCTGTAGGTTATTACCATTCTTTTTATTTTATAGTAAATATTTTAGATTAGTGTGCATCCAATTAGCTCTTTTAAACTCATAATTGACGATCTACTCATATGTAAGTTGTAATACAGGCTATGTATAATTTCTAACATCTTGATTTATGATAGCGAATAAATTTAAAATAGTTTAGAAATGTTCGTGCCATGGATTGTTTTAGAAATAGTCAGTTCTTTCTCCTTATATTGTCGAGCCGTTATTCTAGCATTATAAGCAAATTTTTAAGTTGTTTTAATATTGCTATGTCTCTTTATAAGTTTCAAGTTTATATAAAAGCGAATAGTTAAGAATAAAGCACGGTAAGTAGGCATAAGTGTTCTACTATCTTAGTTTTATAAAATTGTTTTATTCTCCTAAGATTATTCTTAGTTCAGTCATAGCGCTTTTTAGCCCCGGAAATGAGTTAAAAATTGTGCAAGCTATCTGGATCGAATTTTGCAAAAAATGAATTAAAAATGAAAGTCCTTTCTGGAAAAAGTGCAGTGAAAAAGTTTGAAAGAGTGAATTTTAGCCTGCGTTTAATTTAGTTAATTTTAAAGATTTAATATTAATTTAGAGTAAATTAAATTAATTGTATCGATAAGTATCATATAAGTTTTTTGATAAGTTAGTTAAGTAAGTGTAAGTGAAAATCAATTGGTGAAGTGTAAATAAGAATAAGTGCGTATTAAAGGAAATTATCACGACTAATGTCAGCAGATTCGGTAGTAATTTTCTTTATTATTAGTAAATGGATTCTTGTGCATTACGGCCCAGATTATGCATCGACGCTACATCTACCTGTTATTAATAGTGACTATTAATAATGTATTACTCTTAACAACATATTGATGTGATTCATTTATAAATAAGGAAATAATTATTTTATAAATGAATCAAAACGACAACTTACTGTATGTATGTCAATAAAATGTTTCTTATATTTTAAATTTGATTTTGCTCTGCACAGATCCTTTTAATTGTTCACCTACTTGTTATAATAATATTTACTTACTTACTTCTCAAACCATAAAGCCGTTTTGCATTCACTTATGCTGTTTTTTGGATAACAATTGTTATTTCGCCTAAGATGGGGGTTTCAATCATTGGGGATTTATGTTTGGAAATCAGTTATTGGTTTGTCTTAGATAGAATTACTTTTGAAGCCAAATAACTGTCAAAACACAAACGATGTTTAATCAATAACACGGCCTACATAATTGAGCATCAATAGGTTGGTTTTCATAATTTTTCATATTTTCATGTATTATTATAAGTATAATATAATATTACATTTAGTGCATTTATTGTTAAAGTAACGCTAAGATGATTGTTAAATTATCGATATAAGAATAGATCTACTTGTTTATGCATCTTCGAATGTACATCCGTGCAGATTTTATTGCGTCAGTGTAATAGTAGTTTTATTTAATAATTTGTAGCCTTTACATAAATAATAAGTCTAAATCACACCATGTTTTATATATATAAGAAAATTATGTAACTTAAAATATAATTTATTTTATCCATTAATATAGATATGATATATTATAAATAATTCGTGTAATGTACCGTTTCATGAGACATAACAATAAATATTTATTCTTCTCATATGGTTTTACTTTATTTCAATTTATTAAATTCTGCATATAGTGAAGATGGTTAAAAGTTCCGACAATCTCTAATATTACGTTTATTTTATTTAATCTATGTATTTTATAATTGGCTAAAGCGATAATAACAGCAAGACGTTCACCTGACGGCAAGTGTTACGCCCTGTCCATAAGAATCGCAGCCTGAGACGCGTCAGGTAATCGCCCTGAGACATGCAATATTACCTCGCGTTCACCCAGTAATTACGCTGGCTACGAAGCCCTTTAAACCGGAACACGGTAGTGTTTTCATGCTACTGCTTCTCGGCAGACGTAGGCACCGAGGTGGTGCCACCCCAGACGGTGCCTTGTAAAAAGGAGATCTTCCACATGTAAACAGATCTAACAGCTTTAATAGTAATCATCATCATCATCAGCAGCCTTTCTTAGTCCACGGCTACATATAGGCCTTTTTCAATGAACGCCATGACGGTGAATCCCTCGGCATTTAAAAAAAAATATTTATATTAAAATATGAAAAATAAAACCTATTACATAAAAGTACATTAAAAATATTCACATAATGTATACGAGCGTTCTTTGGAGTTTTTGAAGCCAATCCACACTATGTTATTACGCAGGCATGATGAATGACTTTAAGGCCTTTTACTATTTATAAAAACTGCTCATTACCGAAATGATATTTTGCGCTAGAACAGAAGAACGTAAGCCTTTTGATGTATATTAATATTTAAAAAAAAAATGTATTTAAATAATGCGAGAATAAAAGAGTACGTCCTAAATTTTGCCAGTATTTTTACATATGTATTATTTTGTAGCCAATGTTACTTAACGAAATGAACATTATAGTAGTAATATTTTTCGAGGGCTATTCCAAACGAACAAAGGAATCATTCCTCTATATATGAGTATAGATTGCTTGAGTGTCTGGGATAATTACGTATCAAATTTTGTGATTTAGATATGCATAACATTTAAACTTTACTTTCAAATCTAGCACCGGCTGGATATTTTTAAAATTAAGGAAAGTATTTCTATTTGAAAGTCTCGATAACTGAAGCGTGTGCTTTCGAATAGGATTTTACATAGGTGCTATTTAATTTGTACCACTGCTCTATCATTATAAATTAAAAATAATTTTACGGTGAAACTGATTATGACCTTTATATTAAAAAGAAATATCGATTATTTAACTTATCTCTTATATATATTGAGTAAATCGTTGTCTCAAAGATTAAACAAATAATGTATTGAATTGTATGTACATATCTATATAGGTCGCCAATTGACACATACAACATATATTTGTCGACTGGGGACCATGTGGTGGCGCGAAATAAGAGTTATGTCTCCTGCTTTGAAAACAAAGTATACATTATACAGAGTACCAGTTTGTTCAGTTATAGTTTAACCTTTAGCAGTTTCATTGTTTACATTTAAAAAAAAATACTATGCATACATTCTACTGCTGCTGCCAGCTATGTGTAATTTGCAGCCAAATTTATGATAAAAATACGGACAACGTGGAAACATCAAAACAAGTTTAACCTGTTTAAAACATTCTTAGACCGAATATAATTGTTTACTATGTTAGAATATGTTTAAAAAGCAACTTATTAATAAGTTTTTTGTCATATATTCAAACATACATAAATAATCGAGCTACCGCATACGAAAAAAAATGGGTGCGTGTACTTATGTACGCGCGTGAGAAGTTATACTTCTTTGGCATCATTAAAAAATAGTTTTTAATTGCATGCAAATAATTAATTACAATAAAATAATAGAAGGATTGGAAAAGGATAATCAACAAAGTTCAGTTTAAATTTGAAAAATTAAATAAATAAATATTTATTATTTATTATTTATTAAATTGCTTATTATTCGAATTGTAATTTTAATTAAATGATGTCCACTTCCATAGTATCTTCCCGTAATGTCTGAATCGGAACTTCAGTTATCATTTTTATCAAAAGTTTTCATTAAATTTATTTAGTTATTTTTATAAATATTTATTATTTATTCAATTTAATAGCAAATATTAAAATTAATATTATAATTTTATGTTCAATTTTAATTTTTATCACAAACTTTTATTAAATGTTTTATTAAATTTATTTCTTTATTTTGTGAATATTAAATAACCAATAATAAGTATTTAACATTAATAATTTAATAATATTTAGTGTTAATTATATTAAATAAAAGTATTTTAATTTATATCAATAAATAATACATACGGATAGATTAACCTCAATTATATCGGAGCACTGAAAAGTATATAAGCACAATTTTATTACTAATATTCACAAATAGTAAGTAATATCAATCAAAAATAATTAAGACAATTAGAGATGATAGATTTACAAGAACTAATCATAAATAATTCGATTAAGAATTTATGGATTCACAAGACGTACTTTGATATATCATATAACTGGTAGTTCAGCGCCATCTGTTGCTTACAAATGTAGAATTCCTAAGAGATGTTGGCTTACTTGTACAGCGGTACTATAAATCAGAAGCTATGATTATGTTTGACTAGATAGCGCTTATCTAAAACGTATTACATCGATAAATCACAATGTTGATATATTAAATGAATAAAAATATTACCATTATATCAAGTTGAATAAACATCATTACAAATATTAATATATTTATATAATAATATATTTAATATATATATTTAATATAAATTTAAATAATATAAAATATATTATTAATATTAAAATATAAATATATACCAAAACGAACTTAATCCTAACTCATAGAGCACATTATGCAACAACTATCGCAAATAAAAAACGACAACTCCATTATCACTACACAAAAATCAACCTTATCACTATGTAATATGGACCTTATTACATTTTCACCGTTTTCATTATAAACTGTTAATTTTGTGTGACAAATCGTAAAATTTCACTCTCATCATTTTTTCATAACGCGCCGAAAGAAGTATAACTTCAAAAAAAATTTAAGTTTTTAAACTTAAGACCAGTCGGGAAACAGCATAGTACAGCGCAACACTTTCCTGATTTATTTGTCGGCTGCTGCTGTTAGATTGCGTCCACGACTGTGCAAAAAAAATGATAATTGAATAATTAATTCTTTTACTATAAGTAAATACTGCACATTATTGAATTAAAGGACTTTTTACGGATTTTGTCGCGTTTATTTTACATTTTAAATTCCCGACGTTTCGAACACTTTCCAGCCAACGTGATCACGGGTTAAACTTAGATGTCATGCATCTTGTTGCCAGTGCTGAAGCGGGATTACAAGATCTTAATTGTAATTAAATATTTTTGAAGTGAAACTTCTTTATCGGGGTTGGAAAAAAAAATGTGTAAGATTTTTTTGTTACGCGCCATTTTTTTTTGTATTAATTTAAGATTTAACGCCATCTATGTAAATTTTGTTGGACCGTTGTAAATACTTAAATGTATGGTTATATTGTTGTTATATTGTGTAAGTAGACGGCAGTGTTTTTAAAATTAGGAATACGGAAATTATAATAGCGAAATACTTAATTTTTCATAATTAATGCATTAACTTCATGCGTTATCAAATTAGAGTAAACGTAAAAATGATTTCTAGAAAATGTTAGCATTGTTATTATATTATTACGACATGACGATTGTTATTATTACGACATCTATGATAGTAATAATTCTATTACAATTAATGAAATTCAATAATAATCTTTTTAGTAATAAGCTAAAATGAAATAATTTTAGAATTTGTATTTATGTCTATGACAATAAAAGCCTTTTATTAAATTTTATCTAATTTAACTTTATTTAACCAATTTCTGTAAAGTTGCATATGGTAAATTATTTTTTTTTAAATAACGTCATAAAGAAGTTTCACTTCTTACAAGTGTACGCTAGTACACGCACACATATTTTTTATTCTGTACTCCGGCCTATGCAAAGGTGTTCAAACCGTCGGGAATTTAAAATTAAACATAAACGCGATAAAATTCGTAATAAATCCTTTTATTCAATAATGATAATTAAATGATAAAATGAAGTGATCATTTAAAAAATGTATAGGATTTGTACGGTTACGGAAAAGGTGATGGGAAAGTACAAATATGTATTGTGCATTTTGTTTAATAATTTTGCTTTGTGTTATATCAATTTAACATATTAGAAATTGATCCTTTGTATACGACTGTTTTCTTATAAATTTTAACTTGCTTACACACATACATCATCAGCCTGTGATAGTCACTCCTAATGCACCCCTATCCGTTAGGGTGTTTTGGACCGTATCCCACCACGCTGGTCCAATGCGGGTTAGTGGGTGGACCGACTTTTTACATTCCCATCCGACGCATGGATCATCTTACTTTTCAGACAAATGGGTGATCGGCCCAAATTGCCCTAACCAACTAGGAAACAACAATGAAAATTTGTTCAGTCCCCGCAGGATTCGAACCCACGACCTCCGGTTTACAAAGCACACGCCCTTACCACTAGGCTACGAAGGCAGTCTACAAAAAAACTATAGAAATTCTATTATTTTACAGCAGCCACGACTGCGAGTGGGACTGGTCAGACGTTGAGAAGCTCCGCTTCCGACTCATGCGCGGTCGACTCAGGCTCGTGGTGCGCTTACAGCACGTGCGGGTGACGTCACGTGTGCACGTGAACTCTCGGCGCGCGCACGTACCGCCCGACACGGCTGTACTAGACGCCTGTGTAGAGTTGGCGCACGAAGGTATATGACGTGTTTTGACTGCGGTTTTGTATTAATAATAATATTTATGTACTGATAAGACTGTAATATGTAGATGACGTTCATCTAGTCTTGAACTAAGCAATTTGCAGTTTCAATTTTAAAAATATTTAATTAAAGCTCTGACGGAAGAAACTAGATAACTAATAAATATAAAGAGATTTCTTTTGCAATACATCTGTTATATAGATACAAACATTTATAAACAAGAAGATCACGTAATACTTTGCCCGTGGTGGGAATTGAACATATGGCGAAACAGTCAATTGCATTAATTGCACTACGCCAAGTGGCTCAAAACAAATATACATGATTTTTCCATTGTTTTTAGCTTTAATCGGTTAATAGAAGTGATATGACCCGCTCTTAAGAAGCGCAGCGAAGGCGCAACAAACCCGTTTACCGATAATTGGGTGTAATTTCTTACCCAGTAATTTATTTGATTACTCTGCCCTTTAAACGGAGGATGGTAGCTACTCTTTGTAAATAGGCATCGAAGTACTACTTCTCTAGGCCGTATAAGTGGATAGACAAAAATTTTACGGATTTCCTCAATGTTAAAAAGTCTGAACCACGGATTTAATTTAAGCGGCCGTGGCGCGTTTAGCCAGACGGTGGGCGCGCGTGATGCGCGACGCACGAGCTCATCTCACTTACACCGTGGCTGGGGATGGTGGTTTGGCACTTAAGGTTAGCTTTACTGTTGTCAGTGAATTTATATTATTTAAACTTCTCAATTTGTGTGTTAATATGGATTAAAACTACAATTTTAAGGACTAGGACATTTTGGTCTCAATCTCTCTTTTTATAAGTAATAAATAAGAAATTCTCATATGTCACCATTTAAAGCGTAAAAGATTGGTACGCTTGACACAATGATTTCTAGTAGTTAATGTGTCCATTGAGTTAAATTATTTATGATAACTTTCATTGTTCCCACGTTCCTTGTTCTTTTTAACAAATGTATCACTTCCCTTATAAAAGCGATTGTGTTACTTATGTCATAACAAAAATATTTATCACACTTCACTACATAGTATATAACAAAGTCGCTTTCTCTGTGTCTATATCCTTATGTATGCTTAAATCTTTAAAACTTCCCAACGGATTTTGATGCGGTTTTTTTAATAGATACGAGTGATTGAAGAGGAAGGTTTATATAATTCGTTGATAATGAGAAACGCTGATTAATTTATATATGTTCCATAGATTTTACAGATATCAGTATTACACCCGTGCGGAGCCGGGGCCGGTCGGTAGTAATTTATATAATTAACCCCTCTCCGCAGGTGGCGAACATACCGCTCCGCACTGTATACGAAGTCACGCTGCAAATCAACCTCGTAGTGGAGGACGCGCGGGAGGAGGCGTGAGCGCGTCCGTGATGTCACGGTGGGCTGTCCCGCGCGTCACGTCGCTGACGACATCCGTCATGCTGATGACGTCACGCGTCACGCTGGTCACGCGGGCGACGCTGAGGGATTGCACGCGCGCGACCTACAGCGGCTATTGGCGCGAGTGCCGCACGACTGGGGCCACGTGCCAAGAACGTTGTGGTACGTACAATGTTATTATTAATGACTAGCAGTCCGTCTGCGATTCTGCCCGTATTATTTATAGATTATTATCAGAGGAGGTAGGTCCCTTGTCACCCACCAACCCGCATTGGAACAGCGTGGTGGGATACGGTCCAAACACCCCCTAATGGAGAAGGCGTGCATTACGAGAGGCCTATGTCCACATGTGGCAACACAACACAGGCTGTTGATGATGATGATGAGGTGCCTTACCCGGGTGGTACCCCCGCAGTGTCACTGTTGTCGGAAACCGTTAGTGGGTAAACACGACTGACTTCCGGTTTGAAAGGCACCGTTGCTGGCGTAAGTAGTGGGTAACCGAGAGACCTAACATGTCATGTCTCAGGATGGTGAGCGTATTAGTGGCGTCTAACGTTGCTTTTTTTTAAGGCAGTGGGTTGGAGCTTTAATGGTGAAAGTTAATAAATAACAAACATACAGACAGAAATACCAATTTTTTGCTCTTCATAATATTAGTATACAGATATAAAGATATTTTTAATGTATATAAAAGATATATGACATCTTAAGAGTGTGTACATAAAACTTACCTATGCTATAGGGGCGTTTGGTGCGTGGGTGGTACAAGCGTTACAGAGAAAGGACGGGAAGCATGTTAATATTGTGCAAATGTTAATAAAATTAAATTTTTAATTTCGGTAATAAATTTTAAATACATTTCAATATCCAACAGAAATTTATTTTTTCTGTGTATCTAATACTGAAAGTGATTTATTAATATTTCCTATGTGTTTAGAAATGTATATAGATTTATTGTAATGTTATGTTTTTAAATTTTTCAGGAAAGTGTTCAGACATCTAAAGAATAAGACAAAGGACGACAGAGCTGCTCGGAATTTAACACGGATTTGCTCAAGAAATTAAGATATAATGTTGATTATACATATATTATATTATCATTAAAATCGTGTGGCACTGTATTTCTCAAACTGTTTTATAACATTTGTAATGAAAAAATGACAATAACTTTCAACCACGATGTGAAATAAATGGTTATCGAAATAAACATTTTTCAAAATTTTATTTGCAGTTGTGTAAAGAGATTTTTAAGTATGTTTTATTTACCTGATTATAAGGGTGTGTATACCTAGTGGTAAGGGCGCGTGCTTCAGAAACCGGAGGTCGTGGGTTTGAATCCTGCGGGGACTCAACAAATTTATATTGTTGTTTCCTAGTTGGTTAGGGCAATTTGGGCCGATCACCCAATTGTCTGAAAAGTAAGATGATCAATGCGTCGGATGGGCATGTAAAAAGTCGGTCCTGCGCCTTACTCTCTCCGGTTGTGTCGATTATCCGTTCCATCGGGATTTGAGAGTATAAAAGAATGGGGAGGCACCTGTGTTTGCGTATACACTTGTGCACTATAATATCTCCTGGTCAGTTGGGTGATCTCTAATATAGATCGGCCGCCGTAGTCGGACTTGACTAGGAGGACATTACTATTGTTAATATGCCAACCAAATTTCAAGTCTTCATAGTTTTAGAGATGTTTTTCATATTTATAAGGAAAGCCTGCATTGGATTTGTCAATAAAAGGGAGTGGGCGGGGTTCTGTCAGATTCGTATCGACTGAAATCCCACGGAAACAAATTTATTATTATAGAAGTCACGGGATCTCTAAAAGAACGCAACATTTTTAATAATTGCAATCAGGCATTTTTAAAGTTTATTTAAGATAATGCATTTTAAGTTCACATAAAAGTTATTGCATGAAAAAAATCTTCATACTGTGTACATAAATAGTGTCACAAATGACATTTTGTTGAAATGAATACCTTAAAAGTTATAAGCGATTTAAAATGCGGTAGCAGAAAACGCGACCCAATTTCGCACGGAGAGCACGTTGTTATTTGCTCATATTGCATAAAATAGTTGTACGCTCTTACAATTCGGTCATACCTTTTTGTTAAAATTTCACTAGTTTTGCTTGCAATTGTATAGAATAATTTAAACACTTGCCAAAATATGCATTTCCATATATGAGTACGTTACAAAGGTATACTAATTAAATAAAGCAAATAAAAAATATAATGACTGAATTATTATATTTTTATTTACTGAGGGGCGCCGGGGGCGGTACCACCGCTATGCCTATTTATAACAAACGGTAGCCTGACAACATCATCGTGTTCCGGTTTGAAGTGCACCGTAGTCAGCGTATGTACTGGGGAAACGAGAGGTCACATCATAAACTGAATTGAACGTTATTAATATCATTACAAGCATATTAACTGAGGCCGTCGATATTTTTCCACGCTCGAAGTACTCATCCTGAATATTTGACACGCAATGATACAAATCAAATTAAAATTAAATCGGCCATATAGATTTACAATAACGATATCGCTGTCACCAAGGATGCCAAAATTACATCTTTTCGTTTTTATTAATTTGATTAAAACTTTCTGTGGATAATATGACACTATTCGAGCTATTTTGTAAAGGTGCAATCCCAGGACTCTATGATAAATAAATATTCTTCACCGCCTCCAGAAATAGAAGACATTAATGCGGACCAGAAAAGAAGGCCTGACAAGGTAAATATTTGTTTCTGTTTTATAAAGAATTTTATTTTAATACAGGGTAAAATAAAATTAATTACATTATGAATAAAATTTTTATTTACAAAAGAAGCTTAAAAACGGGAAAGTATTTTTGAAAATAACATCTTCTAAATGTAATCTGTTGCGATCACAGCACTTTGCAAACGACGTCTAAAATTGTCGATGTGTCTGCGCGGCACGTCACTGCTAAAATGCTTGTCATTTCTCTGCGGATGTTTTCTTTTAGGCCTCAATTGACCGCGGGTTTGTGTCGTATACTTTGCTTAAAAGGTAGCCCCACAAAAAATCCATCGGGGTCAGATCTGGACTACGTGGAGGCTAGGAAATGTCCTCTCTTAGAGATCACTTTGCCAGGAAAAAGTTGACGGATAACGGGCATAGCAGTGTTAGAGGTGTGAGAAGTGGCCCAATCCTGTTGAAACCACGTCATGGCATTAAAGCCTGAAAAGTTTTGCAATCCTGGTATGAATACCTCTTCGATCATAGCCACATATCGCTCCGACGTAACAGTAACTGCGCGCCTCTGCCATCCTCAAGAAGTAAGGCCCTAGGATACCATGGGCTGAATAGCGCCCAAACAGCCACTTTCGGACTATGTTAGGGGCTTCGGATGCTTAAGTTTCGGATTGATGGGGCTCCGATAGCGGCAATTTTGTTTACTAACATGCCCGTTAAGATGGAAATGAGCCTCGTCAGAGAACATTATGTTATTGAAGGAAGTAAACCGATTTAACATTTCATTCGCATAATTTTGTCTTTGAATACCGTCAGTTTCTTTTAATTCTTGAACCAACTGAATTTTGTAAGGGTGCATATGTAAATCTTTCTTCAAAATCTGTTGTAACGATGTCCTGGATACGTTTAATGCTCTGGCGCGCTTACGAGTTGACTGTGTCGGATTTTCGCAAATAGACTGTGTCACTGTGTCTATGTTTTGTTCCGTACGTGACTTCCTTGGGCGACCCAACTGGGTTTATCCTCGAACTTAGCAACCCAGTTCTTAATCGTTTGAAGAGTTGTAGTGTCGTCAAAGTTGTGAAACCTTTGTGATCTCGAAATTTACGCCGCAACGTTTGCCGAATTGTCGTTTTATAAAACTCGCGCACAAAAACTGCACGGTCCGCTCCGGAGAAACTCTCCATCGCGACTAAATTCCCAGAATCGAGTTACTCCTCCGCTTCCCCTCCTACCGCTCACGCGCGCCTGTTTGTTTTATTCAAATTTTAATTTTCAAAGGACTTACGGACCACCTGTATATTATACCTCATGTTGTCTAACATGTAGAATATTTATTCTACATGTTAGACAACATGAGAAGTTT
>JAGSMT010000497.1:0-68777 GCA_029286875.1 Lamproptera curius
ACTACAACGCCCATTACCCGATTAATATATATTTTGATGTTATTTTTATTGAATGTCTTTCTTTTAAATCATATAAAGTTCACCGATATATTATTAGAAAGATGTGATATTCATTATTTTGGAAAGTTAAATTTATTTCAACCTTAGAAAAACCAAATAAAAGCGGCATTGAAATACTGTTTTATTTAATTATTTATATTCTCTATTTTCCCCCTCTGTAATAAAAGATTCTTTAACTTATTTTAATTTGGTGTTAAAATAAAAAATAAAATAAAATAAAAATGATTAAGAATACTAAAGGTCAGTTTAATGTACATTATAATTTATTAATTTAAAATATGAAATAGCAGATGTAAATAAATTTTTGAGAAATATCCAAGCCTTAATAAATTCCGCTTAACCTGACTTTTCTGCTATTTTTTCTTAAATTTAAGATAATGGTATATATAAACACATGTCATATATTTTAGTTTTGACATAGGTATATAAAATGGAATGTGGATAAATGTAATTTGTCGCATAACATTGTATCTTTTAATTACCTTTTTGTGATTTGTTCAATTTTTTCTATCATATTTTATAATATAAAGTTCTATGATACTGTACTGTCAAAGATATACCAGTACCAGTGGAATGTGAAGGACATTATACCTTACCCTTTCTATGATGAACATAGACACAATATTGTGTCTACCAGAATACAAGTTTGAAAGTACGGTATCTGAATGGTTGATTTACTTCTTATGCCAAGTCATTATTATCGTGCATCCTCAAAACACATTTAAGTCAGTATCGAGTCAATTGTTTTATCCTATCTGCATATGCAATTTGCTTATAAAACCTGGGTAATGAAAATAAAAAAAAAAGTTGTTCAGAAATACTTTTTAAGTGTTTCTAGACAAAATAATATTTCAATACATAAACCAGGAAGAAGAATCACACTGAGATCACTGTTCTGTTTTCAGTAAAAAAATGCTCTAAAGAAGTCTGCGAACCATATCCGAAAGAAGAAGATAAGGATGTTAAAAATAGTGCCATAATGAAATGGAGAATAACCCTGATATCGTGATAACGGTTGACGCAAAGTGTCCTTTAGCACCAAATACTTTGGATGACTGTTTTATAAACAAAACTATAGTGCCACAATTTTGCGGATCTACATTTTCGAGGAGGTAATTGTTTCTTTGGAACGAATCAGGACGGAGGAGTAACATCGAATGAGTTAGAATTGTATTGATTATCTTAGAACAACATGCAGATCTATAAACACCTTACTACAATTAGTGATGGAATGTAATTACCAGAATAGTAATAAAGTATTAGTGCGTTAAGTAACTTCGCCCACTTTTTTTCAGTTGATGGAGCAAATCATTTTAAAAAGGGCATACTATGAGGAGGTTGGATAATGTCCACTATACGATCAAGCATTACATAAAACCACAATTTATGCACCTCCGGATTACATGACAAAAATGCGCAAGTCCGACCAAACAGCCTTATGATATCGATTGGTTAACTATAGTTTTTGGATTAGAAAATTGTTGAACAATTAATTAGACCAGCGAAAGGAAGGGTGATTCAACATAAATGATATAAGAGCGTTTAAAAAATATGACCTCTGGTATATCTACTAAACTGGCCATCCAGAAGATTAATAAAGTTCGAAGGGAGATTCGAAAAGAGTATCCTGAACCGACAATTATATGAGGGTTCTGAAATAACTAAGTCAAGTTTAAGACCTTCAGGAATTCAAACATTTATAGATCGTGACTACATCCATTTTATGATTCCTAAATTTAAGTGTGATTAAATCTACTGTTTTTGTATAAAATGAAAATTAAATGAAGGTGTTGCGTTTGATGAAGTTAGTTCAAATTAATGATAACAAACCATGATGTCCCTCATATTTTCCTATAAATTATCTATTTGGCATGACAAATTTAAAAAACTAATGCAAAATTTAAGTATTTTGATGTATTTAAAATTTTAAACTATTTTATAAGTTTTGTTTTTTGTCGTCTTGAAAGCCAAATGCAAGTATCGTAGTTTCAGAACGTTTCATTAATAGGTTGCGATTAATAAAAAGAAAAGTGTATAACAATGAATAGTTAGTCACTCTTTTAAAATGTTTATCCGAATTTATAATGGTAATATTTCATTCTTATTATTTTATTTGATCTTTTAAGTTTCTAAATACTTTTAATTTTCTACAATTTTAAGAAGATAAACAATACTACTAAGTTCTTTAATATCAATAAAATTATATTATATATCATAAATATTACCTACGAGATATTAAATCCAAAATTTATAAGGAAATCACTTAACTAAATTTTATATTTCCAATGCTATACTTATTTCACTTTGTTAGGGATTTTAAAATAATAAACACAGGTGCGTACATGTGTTTATTATTTTAGCTAAATTCCCGACGAGTAACAATAACATACTGTTTAGAATTTTCGGTTCTCAGTTCTTCTGTTTATCTTACTCATTTAAATGTTATTGAAATGTTTTATTAGTAAGTTGTTTCATGCCAAAATTACATTAAAAATCGCTTTAATATATTTGTATTATTTATATAGCACCAAGCCCTGCAACACTTGTTAATCTTCTTTCTTTTTGATGTTAATGAACATTGAACAATAAAAAAATGTTCTACAAAGAACAGTACGAGGTAAGTTGTGTTATAAAGTGAATTTGTCTGATATCTAGGTCTATTCGTACAACATTTGTGAACAAGCGGTGTAAAATTGTTGTATTATATATAATTTTAACGTATAAAAGTGGTGTTATCACGAAGAGATAATTAATTGTGTTAATAAAAAGTAATTAATAAAAGTTAAGGAAAGATTGTGGAACCTGATGCAGCTAGGAAAGGGTTCTTAAAGGAAAGACAGAAGATTTGTTTGGCAAAATTAGTTTGATATATTATTATTCTCTAGAGTAAATGTAAAATAATTATAGTTGTTATGTCAATAGCAATTAGTAAAACTTATAAAAATAAAATAACTTTACTGATATTTGCTTATAAAGCAAAATTTTCAAGCAAAACAAAAACTCACGTTCGCGCGCATTTTCTGGTCGCCTTACACATCCACAAATTGGCTGCAATAATCTTCCTTCCCTTTCTTACTATACCGTTTCTTTTGCCTGTCCTCCTTTTTCCTTTAATTTTTTCTCATTTCCCGAAGAAAGGACGGTAAAAGGAAAATATTCTGAAGCGGTCGGCGGCCAGCGCCACCACAATTGAATAATTGCTTTGGAGTTCCTACGCAACGCTTCATATTTTTAAAGTCACGCGACTTGAATGGCCAAGCTCCTTCTAATGGTTTTAAGTTTACGGAACCCCAATGCATCACCGAAACGCCTGCAGCTGTGCCGCCATCAGATGAGGTTTATCCTTCCTTTTATTGCATTTCCAATCCGGCCTCATAACCACGTTGACCGAGCCAGATTACGCACATGGTCCTTCGAACCGCATCCTAGCTTCGGTCCTTAAATACGATTCCGTATAGCATCGCTCGAGCTTTGGTCAAATCAAATTGAACTACGAAACTTGATTGACCACGCCCCGTGCAACAAACTGAAGTTAAAAAGCTCATCTTAAGATCACTTTACCTTAAAAGTAATAATTAAACATGAGAAAAAACTGTATCTTAATATCTAGATAAAATTAATTTTACTTTACTTTGAATCTCAGAAAAAATATGAGTCGAAACTGATAATGAGCTTGCAAAATATTTGCATTGATGATGTAGGTACTACTAATACTATTACAATTTTTTATGTTGTTTTTCTTTTCAATAGCAAGTAGGGATCAAGTGACAAGTTATTATTCGTGTGATATTAAACATTTAACGCTTTTATTTTACTAGGTAATGCTTTACTCTTAAAAAATATGGTTATGTAATTTTTATAACATCTTCGTACGTGAACTTCATAACCCAAATATTTTATTACCTTAATTACGGTACATTTAATGTGACATTAGTGCCCTTAACAAATTAATGCCATTAAAGAGGGTTGTCATTCTAATGATCTGACGTGGCACAAAAGACAACAAAAGGAATCTCCTTTTATAATAATATTTTTGCTTCATGTTTTATAATGCTAAGTGCTCCGAATGTGGAAGTGGATAATTGTTTATGTTTTCAATATCTAACGAAGTGATTTTCGTGATTTAATATAAAATACTATAAGTTTCTATGCCCCTGAGTACTGAGGTACTTTTGTTTTTTTTAATTCGGTTAAACAAAAAATACCCACATTAACAAATGCAATATGCAATAAAAATTAATTCTAGGAGCGCTCAGTATGAATTGGGAACTGTTACCTTTTTACCTTTTGGCATTAATAACGATTGAAATACTTTTGCTATAAGCGTATCGTTTCTCATTCTTTTACATCACCCTGTAAGTCCACTGCTAGACATAAGCTTCCCAAACACCCTATCCATTAGGAGGTCTCATTCTGATGTTCTCACAATTCTGTGAGTGATGTTAGGGAACTTTTAATTTCTAAAATTGATTGTTCAAATCGGCTCGAATAATTAGGGAAACTGATAATGTGCTCATGGAAACCATTTCAAATTTTGCATTCGAATATTATTAGCCTTAGCGACGGAACGAAATGGTAAATGTTCCTTTAACCATGGGAGTCGTAATTTGAACCCCACTTCATTAGGTCACTTAAAAGCTACCTTTTAAACAGGTAAACACTTATGTATGGATAAGATATACACTTGTATTTAGTCAATTAAAATAAATTTTCTTTGCATTTAAAGTAAGTATATTTTGACTGAATTCCTTAAGAAGAGAGGTTCTCCAATTGCATGTGTCTATATTTTATTTTATAAGTTACCTCACTTTCTGGTCTTGAAATGTTTTTCACATCTTTAAGTTTTGTTGTAACATTTCTGAATTTTTGATAGTAACCTTTCTTGTTATTAAATATATATCCAAAAAGTTAATGAGGCGATTATGGAGGTTTATCCATTGTCAACTTTATATACGAGATCAAAATTTTTGCGATGTTTTTGTTGTTTTACATCAGATACTATTAACTTGTCAAGTGTGCGGAACGTAAAATAAGTTTTATAAACTATAATTTAACCTTTATTCTTAAATTGACTGACGTAATTTCATATCTGAACGATGCTAAACTAACCTATATTAACTTAACTAACACGTCGGCAGAGTGAGATGTCAATGGTAGTGTCAATGACGACTCCCACCTGGTAGGGGTCGTGCAACCCAAAAAATGCAATCTTGCTAGATCAAATTAAGCTTGCACCTATAATGCTTATTGAGTATTCATTGAAGGATCCGCATACGCCTTAGGGGTTGGTGATTGCATTATTTTTGAAACACAACAATTAAACTGTTAAATATCCAAAAACATATTATTAACTATATTGTAAGATTGAGCTACCATTTGCAATGTAAGAGTGAAAACAGCTGCTTGCTGCTGTTTGTGCATTATTAATATTATACATTTCAAATGAGAAGCGAGAAAATAAAAAGTCAAACCGAAATTAAAATATCTTTATTTAACACTGCACTTATTCTGCACTTTTATTCTGCACTTGCCCTAAATTATTTATATATTTATATTAGGATACCTCTGAACAAAAAGAACCGGCCTAGAAACTCAGGATATTGTCTTCCTTTGAAACAATCAAACAACACTTGTAAGCATACTTGTATTGTTCGTTAAAAACAACCTTAAGCAAGCACTTTATACCAGGTTGTATTATAATTTAAAAATTCATTTATATCGCAATATTACTCATAAACGTATACAAAATAATTGCTACGGCCTATTAAAGATTTCCTAATCTTCGCAGTCTTATTTTGGAAGAATAAATCAAAATCAATAAAAAATAATTAAAGTTAAAATACTAAAAAAATGTAATAATTTTCATTTAAAAGTACAATTTCTTAGTGGACTCTTTAATTGAATTCTTTATTCAGTTAAGAATTTAATAACTATTTTGATAATTTCAAAATGTTGAATTTCCTGCCTTAAATTAAGTTATAAAACGTTTTCATTAAATTTATTGATTGAATATTTTAAATTTTTTATTTAATAAATGAAATAAGAGTTAAAAGTTCAAATGATGCTGGCGAAACTGCTAAATTTGCATTGAAGAGTAGGACATATATCCTTATATCTTCTTCATTAAATAAAACAATTTCAGTACTTTCATAACTTTTATCACTTGTTACAAAGTATGTCAGGTGTATTTTACCTTCTTACCTCATAATCAGTACGTATAATATCGATACAAAGTTTAAATCCGTTTGAATATTTAAAAGGATTATTATTTTTTTAATAAGAATACATTTAATAATATTATTGTGTACAAACAATTACATAAAAGTTTATATTTATCATTTTAGAGTTTGTAATAAATACCTCAACGGATGTATATAATGTAGAAACTGGTAAATTAAACCAGTAACTTAGGAGCAATGTTAATTAAATGCGCTAAGAATTGCTCGAAAGTTCCATTTTAACTGTGATCTTTGTAGTTAATCTTATCTAACGATTTATTCAAGAGTCTTAAGTTTTTACGATTGTAGGAATCATTATCGTCTTCAATACAACTGGTATAATAGAATGGAAACTTAAAGTAACTCCTCCAGGAGCCGTAAAGGGGATTATTATCATTTTATGTCGCTAACACAAGCAAATTAGTTCTTGAAATTCTCCTTCCCTTTTCTTACTATAACCTACCCTCACCCTGCCCTCCTTTTTCCTTTTAATTTTTTCCATATCTCGGAGAAGAAAGGGGTAAAGGTGAATACTTCAGACGCGGTCGGGGCCAGCACCGCCGCTGTCGACAATTACTTTGGGTGTTCCACGCACCTTTATATTTTAAAAAGTCAAGGGAAAGGAATGGCAACGCTCCGTTCTAATAGGTTTAAGTTTACCGCGAACCCCAACCGTATCACTGAAGACGCCTGCAGCTGGCCGTCATCATACGAGGTATTTATCCTTCCTATTATCGATTTCAATCCAGCTTCATAACCACGTTGTCCGATGGATTACGCAAATGGTCCTTGAACCGCATCCTCGCTTCTGCTCCTTAAATAGGATCTACCATATCGCCGTTACCGAGCTAGTTGGTCCAATCAAATTGGCTGACGAAACTTGGTGACCACGTGCCCGCGCAAACCACCAACACTGCCACTAGTCCATTGTCTGCATGTTTTGGGTCCGGAAGCAGACATGGTAACCCACCATTGGCGGATTTTTTTGAAGCCACATGGATAATTAATCAATAGTTATCACAGTGTGAAAATTCTGGTTTTAAATACTTTCACATTTAAAAGTATCTGTAAAGCATTGGTAAAATCCCTTTGTAATAGAAAATTAAAAAATAAATGGTCCTTTAAAATACATTGATATTTTTACCTGATTACGAAGACAAAAAAAGGTAAAAGATAGGATGCTTTGTAATAAGAAACTAAATCTTATTTCTTACCTTTTGTTTCATTGCCACTGGAGAGCTCTTTTAAGTTAATTAATGGCAAACTTAAATATATGCAATAAGTTCTGGGCTAAATTTGAAGCTCTAAAATTATTGCAAGGATTACTAAACTTCTTATCAACATTTATGCTATGATTATAAAAATTAAACTAAAAATTAATATTTATTATACAAATAATTGTTTATTTTAGAACACAAACCTTATCCATATTTTTGGCGTAAATACATATCGAAGAAGAAAAAAATTTAAAACCACAATTTATATTTTTGTGTACATACTCATCATTTATACTTAAAAATGTATTAAAATAGTGTCCCGACTTTTGAATATACATTCACATTTTGTTAATCTTCTTTATTGCCTGAGGATGAATTTAAAAATTCGAGCAATCGCGCCACCTCCTAAAGTAAAGTGGTCAACGGCTCCTTGATGTCGGCAATCCAGTGGTCTAGTTCCCGGAATATGTTGGCTGTTTTGGCGAAAACATGCACCGCGGTCGTACCACCGAAGACGGCCCCTCTAAAAAAGGGCCCTCCCACCTCCAAAAATGAGACCTCCAATTATGTACCGCTAATTATTAACTATAGATTACATGTATTTTTTTGTAGCTTTAAGGATACGGAATTATTTTAAAGTACTTTCTTGGTGATTTCAATATATTGAATTAATAGATACAGCTTTTGCTCATGATTTGAATAATATTTTTATTTTTTATTTATAAATACGATAAGACCTAATGGTAAGAGATTCGCCCCAGAAGGCTATCAGAATTCCTATGTGGCTAATAATTATTTTGCCCACGGAGCCATTTAAATTAGAAGACAGAACTGCGTGTACACTGTTTCTTTGAGGCAGAAATAGGCACTCAATACTTTAACAGATGGGATCAGGAAGACCTCTTTAAAAAAATGCGTACACACTAAACTTTACTTCTTCTTTTTACCTCCTTTAATTCAAAATAAATCGAGACGTTTGTTTGGCCTAGCGTTCAAATATCACTAATAAGAATAAAATTACAAGCCCTATTATTTTTGTTGTCCCCTATAAAAACAAAACATGTTGTTGACAAGCAAATAAAACTAGTCAAATATACATTAAGCATCAAAATCGAACTGAAATCTCTCCTGTTCTACTAAGAGTGATTAACAATGTTTAGGAAAATGACCGTTTAATATGAAAAGTTATGTCATAAATTCTACCTTGCGCTTAATGCTTGCTAATTTACATACAAAGACAAACATTATTAAAGTTAAAGTATGAAAATAAATTACTGTTCAGTTTGGTTTGGTGGCACAGTAAAAAGTAGTTTAAAAACATTTCAGCACAAAATTGAATCATTAATAAAATTAATTAGACAAGTTAAGAATAGAAAATACATTAAATAATCTTGACAAAAATATTCATAGTACGTGGTTTCAACACACCTTCTTATAAACATATTACGCACACTATAAGGCTTCGATGTTGGCTTTTACATATAAAACATACATACAAGACAAATCAATATGTGTGCAATGAATGCGTCCAAGTCGTAAAATTCTGCACGTTAATATTCAAATTAGTATTACCTAATAATATAACCCAATAGTCCTAGCATTTTTACGAAAAGACTGATTAGAAACATATATATTTACTAATATTGTTGATCTAAATTGCAATTAGTATATATTTATACAAGAGAAACTCACAGTAATTACGCAGTATTAAATAACTTGCTATAATTTATTGTTTTAATAATAATAATTTGTCTTTCCCTTTTGAATTTTGGTGTCTTAAGATGAAATGTTTTTATTTTTTTTCGAACGATGTAAGTAATGCAGTTCTTATTATTGATGGGACTGATCTAATCACCTTATAAGTTTTTATATTTATACGCTGAAGCGATTAATGATGGGTAGCTACTTTAAATTCAAAATATATATTTTAAATCTTAATAATTCAAAATATATTTTAAAATATTTAAGATTTATACTATAAATATAAAAAATGACTTCTAGTATAATCGATTAAATTTAACTACTTGCTTATGAGACAACAGTAACTTATTACATTATTTTATGGTTTTGACGCTGAAAACTTTTTACTTCATGGGTTTTCTTTACCAACCTCAGAAAAAATACAGTTCCCAGAATAATAAAAATGGGTGCGTGTACTTATGTACCGCGTGAGAAGTTATACTTCTTTGGCATCATTAAAAATAGTTTTAATTGCATGCAAATAATTAATTACAATACAATAAATAATACATACGGATAGTTAACCTCAATTATATTGGAGCACTTGAAAAGTATATAAGCACAATTTTTTCACTAATATTCACAAATAGTAGTAATATCAATCAAAAATAATTAAGATAATTAAAGATGATAGATTTACAAGAACTAATCATAAATAATTCGATTAAATTTATGGATTCACAAGACGTACTTTGATATATCATATAACTGGTAGTTCAGCGCCATCTGTTGCTTTACAAATGCTAGAATTCTAAGAGATATTGGCTTACTTGTACAGCGGTACTATAAATCAGAAGCTTTGATTATGTGTGACTAGATGGCGCTTATCTAAAACGTATTACATAGATAAATCACAATGTTGATATATTAAGTGAATAAAAATTAGTGTCCGACCGAACTTTCGGTTTCGGTTTCGGTTTCGCCAGTTTCGGCCAAAATCAGTTTCATGCCAGTTTCGGTTTCGGCCAAATTTGGCCGAAACTTTTGCCGAAACCGAAACTGGTTTCAGAAGTGTTTCCAATTTCAAATTAGAAGCGAAAGTTAAATGTGTCATTGCTACAATCGAGCTCAGATATAATTCAGGCAAACATTCTAAGTTTGACAAAAGAAATTGATGATTCTCCTAGAAAGACAAGGAGGGAACAAATAGTAGTGAGAACAAAATATATACTCCTTGGTAACCAAAAAATAAATACAATAATTGTGGAAAGTGTAGCTCAGATATTTGTTGTGTTAATAAAACAATCTTCTATAGTTCTTTACTTTTTCTGAATGTAGTCACTTTGTTTGTACGCTGTTTGTTTGTAATGTTCTCGAAAAAAGAGAAAACCTAGTGCGATTAAAACACTCAGCAGTTAACAACTTAAGCAAAAGATTTATTGCGGCTCAAAGGCAACATGAGAAAGAGACTGCTCCGTCACTAATTACATGTTGCAAAGTGGAGCTTCTTAATTTCGAGTAGGAGAATGCCTACGAAGACGAACATGGTTGCAGGCGTCCATCGAAGCCAGTAATCAACAAGAAACATCAGAATATGTGCCATATTAGAAAAACTGTTTTAGCGATTAAAGAAGTACATTTGATACCTAATCCAGAAACGGCTATTTCCTTAGGAGACTCAACGCATATTGACTCAAATTTTGAATAGTGCTGAAGTCTCCAAGATGGGTGCTGAGAATCAGAAACAAAATCGACTTAACAATTCAGAAGATATCGTTGGACAAGTTTCTAGAAGTTTTATTCTAAAACTTTAAATTCTAGTTTTTGGCGATGGACGAAACACGGGTTTATCCGAAGGATCTTCATGCCGTGGCCGTGGTATTTGGCCTGGCCTGGGTATGGCCTCAATATTTTGGGACTCGAAGTGATATTGTTGTTTGATTACCTGGAGCATGGAAGCATCATTACAGATTATGCAGCTTTAATACTGAGGTTGAGAAATGCCATCAATTATAAAAAGAGGGCAAATTTTGAACGGTGAGGTTTCATCTTGACAACGTACCAGCACATAGGTTGGCATTAGCGATGGCCACCATTCAGCATGCTAGCGTGCAATTGGTTGAGCATCCCCTCTTCACCAGATCTGACACAAGATCTGCGCGTAATATTTTCCATTTTCTCCAAATTGATAAAATACTTAAGAGGAAACATGTGTTAAAACTATATATAATAAGTAAACGATGCCTTTTTGCAGGACCAAGACAATCCTTTTTTTAAGGAATTGTAGCATTGGAAACTTGGAACGCTGGACTTGGTGTGTAGGTGGACTCGGATTATGTAGAAAAATAAATAATTAAGCTATCATAGTCATTATATTCTATCTCATTTTTACTTTTTGATCCCCCCTCGGAACTACACATACAAACCAAAGTATTTATTAGTCATCATCATCATCCTTTGATAGTCCACTGCTGGACATAGGCCTCCCTAATACACCTCATCCATTAGGGGTTTTGCCGTATCCCACCACGCTGGTCCAATGCGGGTTGGTGGGTGGACCTACTTTACATGCCCATCCGACGCATGGATCATCTTACTTTTCAGACAAATGGGTTATCGCCCATTAAATTGCCCTAACCAACCAGGAAACAACAATGAAAATTTGTTGAGTCCACGCAGGATTCGAACCCACGACCTCCGGATTCTAAAGCACACGCCTATACCACAGGTACGGAGTAATTAGTAAGATTTCAAATTCAATACTTAGTCTTTAATGCAACAGTCACAATTATTAATTTATTTATTAATAACTAATATTGCTATAAAGAAATTTATTAGAAAAAATTAATATAATATTAATATTTTGTTACACAAAATATTATTAGCAATTGAAATAAACGATTACACGTTTAATATACTGTCTTCATTGCATCACTAAAATAAAGCAAAATAATAGGTCATTAAAGTCCATATTTTAGTATTTCAAGAATTTTTATACTTGATCACGTGGGTTTCAGTTTCGGTTTCGGTTTCGGCGAAACTGAAGCCACGGCCGAACTTTCGTTTCGGTTTCGGTTTCGCCGGAAAAACAGTTTCGGTCGGACTCTAATAAAAATATTCACATTATATCAAGTTGAATAAACATCATTACAAAAATTAATATATTATATAATAATATATTTATATATATATTTAATATAAATTTAAATAATATAAAATATATTATTAATAATAATATATATACATATACCAAAAACGTACCTTAATCCTAACTCATAGAGCACATATTATGCAACAACTATCGCTAAATAAAAACGACAACTCCATTATCACTTTACAAAATCAACTATCACTATGTAATAAGAACCATTTCACCGTTTTCATTATAAACAGTTATTTTTGTGACACAGGTGCGCTGCATCTTAAAATTTCCTCTCATCATTTTTTCATAACGCGCCTAAAGTATAACTTCAAAAAACTTTATGTTTTGTTATCTGACTCTAATCATTCTTATGACCAACACTCATAAAAATATAAAAGAATAAGTAAATAAATATTTTGTTACCGCCATTGGCCTTGGTTATTCCACTGCTGGACATCAGCCTCCCTAATAAAGGCGTTCTGCATTGGGGAGGATTAGAATAGGAGCATTATTTTTGGACCAGTTACTACCACGCTGATCAATTGGGTAGATGGGTGGACCGACTCGACTTGCGGCTCGTTAGCTCAGCAGTTGAGCATCCATTCAAGCACTATTTTGTTATATTTTTCATAATGTTAAAATAATAGGAACATTCAAATTATTACAACTTTTCATTTAAACTATAGGTTCTTGTAAAAATATAAGGAACTTTCTTCTCTTTATACAGTTTCCTTTATTGTCATGGATTAAGTAAATAGTGTAAAATACTTTATGAGTTTTTTTTTAAACTATCGCCTATTATTTAATTTTCATATAATCTTGTATCCCTTATTTAAACATGTTGTTTTGGAATAAAAAGTAGCGTATATTCTTCGATCAGTTTATAGATGTATCAAATTTTATCAAAATCGCTTTAGTGGTTTAGATCGTGAATATACACAGACAGTCATAATTATTCTCGCACTTATAGTATTGTAAGGAAGATTGGATTATAGTATATATATGACTACAAATATTCTATTCGTTTTGTTATTACAAGCTCGGAAAAAGCCTATCTTATGGATACACAACCTCTTAAGAAATATTATAATTTTTAAATCTTAGTAAGTAATAACTTGCCATAGAAAACAACCAACCAAGTTACATATCACGAAATATCATAATATAAATAGAGAGTTGTCGATGTTTTATGCAGTATTAGTTACAAATGCGAGGCTTTTTCGGATCGAGAGTAATTTTTTTATAGTAGCGTAGTATTTAAAATTTATCTACATACTCAATCAAAGTTTTTAAAAAAACTTTTTAAAACAATCGTAATAAAATATCATCTAGACATGCCCGTAAACAGAATTTTTTGCAATTTACTTACAACAAAAATTATTGTGACATAGACATATCAGGACTTAAGGACAAATTAACTACTTTTAGGCATTGTAGCTATTTTTATAATTTGGTTTATAAATAAAAGACGACTACAAGTATAATAATAACATATTAGACAACAATAACATATTAAAATTAAAAATTTTAATTATTGATGTTATATCACAACAAGATATGAGGTTTTTGACACATTAATAGAACTTTTTAATATGGAGGGTGTTATTAACGTTGCCAATATTTAAATTGTTATTTCACTCATGCCATCACATATAACAGAAACAACGAAAATTCACTCATTTATGGAAGGAAACAGCGCGACAACTTGGTGCGCAATAAATTGAATTTCAGCTCTAATTTATATAAATGAATATTGCGTAATAACACAATTGGATGAATCGAAATTACCTGCAGCGTGAGATAAAATTTAACGGCTGGTTTTGCTTCGGCATAAATGACTTGGTGATTACGCTACTATAATTTATTGTATTTTGGGTCATCCTGTGTTCAAATGATTAACCATTTACAATCCAGATGGAATAATAAAATTGAAATAAAACTTTTACTACACTTGATAAAAGCATTTAATAAAAAGAGAACACAGTTTTATCGATAGATATCGCCGATAGCCGTACGTCCGAGATGGAGCTGCTTCGGCGGCCAGCGCTGGTCGGGTTGCAAATGAGTGAAAGCACATTCCTGTGACCCCAACCTATAGGCGTCAGGAAGGAACGACGTGGTGGTTTTAGTCGGTGCGTGCATTTCCCACGGTAAAAAGCCGTATCTCACCACGCTGATCTAATGAGGGTTAGTTGGTGGACCGACTGACATGCGGCGGTGCTCATCAAACGCTTGGATCGTCTTACTTTTCAGACAATTGTATGATCGGCTTAAATTACCTAACCTACTATGAAACAACAACGAAAATTTTTGAGTCCTGCGGGTCTCGAACCCAAGTCCTCCGGTTTCTTAGCACAGGCCTTCACCACTAGACTAGGGAGGAAGTTGGAATTATATGCATATTTATTTAAGATTTATAGAATAGTAGTAGAAGATAATTTGCCTAAATAAAAGCCATATTCAGCGTCGCAAAAATATTTTCGAGTAAAATTTTACAAATAAATAACTATGCTATTTTACGCCCTATGCAAGACCAATAAGCAATAGGACAGCCTTAACTTTTTGCACTCAGGACAAAAGACAATCTAAGTAATAACTAAAATGAACTCTTGAGTTGTAAATATTAGACAAAAAACCACGTAATACAGTCTAATGTAATGTTTGATTTTTATTAGCTGATGTTAGTATGAAATCTTTTATGAGTTAAACAGAGTCTTTTAATGGACGATAATTAAATAAATATATGATATATTAAATCTCATAATTATAGGTATAAAATATATTTAAAACAGTTAACTGTTAAACGCCGATAGTTTATTTATTTTATGTAAACCGTTTATCGTTATAGGACGTTATAGAATTACTGGAATCGGAAACTTCTAGAGTGGAGACCGAGGCTCGGCAAACGTAGTGTTGGACATCCGGGGATCCGAGATGGAGTGATGACATTCCAAAGCGGTTAGGTGTGGGCTGGATGTGAATAGCCGAAGATGAAGCGGTGTCGTGCAATAGGAGGCCTTTGCAGCTAACACAAGCTGATAATTAACGAATGAAACGTTGGTGCTTTCAATTTTAATGACATCTAATTCATCTTGAGTTGTGGAGGTCTGATGTATGTCGTTCAGTACAGCGTAAGGAAATGGGAAAGGAAAGACATCGAAAACTTCGAAACAATACTGGTGTATGATATTATTTATAGTTTTAACATTTTGTAATATCTTTGCTTTTTATACTTGATAATGAAGAAATAATTTAGATTTTGTCCGAATAACATCAATATTATTTTTGTACGGGTGGTTGAATTATATGTAAATCAAAGGAATCATATAAAATTAACAACGTTTAAGATGTTTACTGCCTCACATTTACGACGAAAAAACCCTCGTATAAATAAGATCTTCATATACTTTTGGATTTGAATGTCTTGTCGTTATGTGTATTGTATATTGGCCATTATTATATTAATGGTGAAAAGTTAGGCAAACGAACCTTGCGGGGAAACATTTTGAGTTGACTATCGTTAGTTTCTGTTTGGGCGGGGCATTGTGAGTCAGATAACCCAGTTGCTCGAGAAGTACGATCCATGCGTCATATAAGAATGTAATCAGACGGTTTCAAGCCATCTTTGTTAGTTTTTAGTTGTTGTTGTTATTGAGTTGCCAGTTACAACGACTGCCAGACGTAAGTTCTTTCAAAGTAGTTCATCAACGAATTCAGTGGGCCCTTTAGGTTTAGTAGACGTCAGATGCTAGTCACTCAGCCTCAAAACTGTTTTAAGTGATACTGGATGTCGTAAAATTCAACCCCGTACTGACGTGTGGAAAGAGCCAAGCCAGAAAAAGTGTGAAACAATACAATTTTACGGATTTTATTCGCGTTTAATTACCTTCCAATTAAAAAATTAAATTATACCCGACGTTCCAAACCCTTCCTAGGATCCTTGGTCATGACACACGGCGCCTTACGTGATTGCCGGTCCCGACTAAGGTCTTCAAAAATCTTGAATATTGTATTATTTATCATATTTAGTATTCGCGTAAAGCAACATGAAATATAGGAAGAAGTTTGTTTTCCTTGTCTCCGATAAATAAATAATTAAAACTTATGTCATTATTTCATCTTTGGTCTTAAAATAAATTTAATTCGTAAGGACATGTTTCTATATTTTATATTATTAATAATAAGTATCGTTAATAAAGTTCCCAGAAACTTTCAACTGGGTAAATAAATATCACATTTTATTAAATTTTAAATATAATAGGAACGGATATTGATAAAATGAATTAAGTAAGTAAGACTAATGTAAGTCATGTTATTTGAGTCCATATATTGCTTGGCTCTAACATATCAATAAATCAATAAAATTCCTTTAAAGTATATAATTTAGTATTACTATATATATTTAGTAATAAGAGAAAGTATAAAAAAACTCTACTAAAGTTGTATTTCTATGCAGCGATTTAAATATTATAGACTTATTATATCTGTCATCGTAGAGTGGAAAGAGAGTACTTGGGCGTGGGTAAATCAAACTATTTCACCCGTCAGCATACAGGAGAATTATTCTTTAGGCGAAAAAATGTAAGCCTTTACCTGAGTAAGACGTTCAATAAACATAGAAATGCTAAAAATACAGATAGCCGTAACGCATTCTTGTTTGCGAATATTTATACATTTACTGTTGTATTGAATATAGTAATGCCGTTTTATTATCAGTTAGCTTTATATCAAGTAGTTGTTACAATAAATGTAGTAATGAAATCCATAACAACAAAGCGGCGTCGTGCACGATGGGTGTTGACTATCGTTCAGTGTTGACTGAATGATTATCTACGACTAAATTATGTTTGAAGTCTCTTTGTTATTATGCTATTAGAATATATATACTGAATAGTAATAATAATGAGGTGTATTAAATGTATACCCACAACTAGATATTAAGTTGCATCGCTTTATTTTTCAATAATGACCAATTTCCATGTAAACTTATCCCCCATTTCAGCTCTTTCAACGACTTTTATCAGAAATAATTTATTGCCTTGTCCTTTTTCTGATCTAAATCTACTTATGTACAAAATTTTATCAAAACTCGTTTAATGGTTTGAACAGTTACGACAGACAGATACAGTTGCTATAGCATTTATAAATATATCACTTTTAATGTATCCAGCTTTTCGTGTATTGTCCATCGACTTCATTCAGCCATTAAAATATCTGCTAACAGCCGCGACGAGCTGAGATAAACTTGATCGTCTAAACAGTTATGCCTGCCTATAAAGGCTAGCTTCAACAAGCTGCTAATGTACATTTCTATGTGTCCATAATGATTTTATTGTATTTTTTCCATTTTGACAACCATACAGTGTTAGAAATCAATATAAGTTAAAGTCATTACATAATATCACAGAAAATGTCACAACAGATATCCTATGTACAATAAAATGTAAAACCACGTTTTTAAAGTAAGTAACCGGGTAATGGTTCTCAAATAGATAAGCTAGTACTGTAGAATGATTATTGACGTATAGAAATATAGTTTATATGCGTCCATAACTGATTATATTTATATCAATATGTAGACTTTTCAACCATAAGAACTAAATATTATACTAAATTCTTTTTTGTTTTCTTTTAAATCCTGGTTAAATTATTTCCTTTTCATAAAACAATACTAATGAATTAAATATGTCTTAATTTACCAACTTTTTGTTGTACTCTATGCCCAAAGTTCATGCTTGATCTGTTTCTCTAAACAAGCAAAACCTTTAAGATTATTTCACCAAGAATTGGGTAGTGTAACTTTACTTTTACGATATATAAAATATCGCTAAAATTTCTTTAAAGATTGTTTTGTTAATTGCAATGAACTTGATTTAAGTTATTTGTCTATTAAACTTTGTTTATTACTTAACAATATATTTAGAAATAAAAAGTAGCTAAAAGGTTAGAATACTATAGAATATTAATAAATACAAGACAAAACTTTGACCTAAATTTGTAGAAGTTTCTGCGTATCAACCTTAATTTTTAATGTATTTTAAGATATCAATTGTCTTCTAGTTGTTGGCTGATAGATGAAAAACATTTTATTATTTTAATTAAAACTAAAGATAAATGTAAGTTTTAACAACACTAAGCGTAATAAATTCCTTCGTTGTGTGACAAGAATGGAAGCTATATCTCGCGCAATAGCTTATGTACCATAACTATGTGTTCAGTGTATAAAAGCTTTTGATATAGACCAAAAATTGAATGTATATTTAATCATCATCATCATCATCAGCCTGTGACAGTCCACTGCTGGACATAGGCCTCCCTATACACCCCTACCCATAAGGGGTTCTTGGACCGTATCCCACCACGCTGGTTCAATGCGGGTTGGACGGTGGGCCGACTTTACATGCCCATCCGACGCTATGGATCATTTTACTTTTCAGACAATTGGGTGATCAGCCCAAATTCCCTAACCAACTAGGAAACAAAAATGAAAATTTGTTGCGTCCTCGCAGGATTCCAAGTCACGACCCCGGTTTCTAAAGCACAGCCCATACCACTGAGCTACGGAGAAATAAATTATTATTTCTGTATAACTATTAGAGATGATAAATATGACAACTGATCTACAAACTCCGAATCTCTAAAATCTTGGAATATAATTAAGTCGTAGATATTACCTTTCAACTCTTAATTTTATAAATTTTATGAATGCGAAATATAATTTGTTCTCACTTCAAATTGAGTTTAGTTTTAGAACTGACTTTAGAACTTTTATGTATTTATTGAGTTCTTTAAAAAACACCAAGGTTTACCTTATCTCACTAGTTATTTGACTTTAAAGGAAATAAAATTTTGTCCATACTAATATTTTAAACCAGAGAGATTCGTTTGTTTCTTTTGAATGGGATCCAAGCTACTAAATTTAGAAAGTTATAATATCCTTAAAACTTAAATTACTTTTTACTCCAGCATAATCCATTAAAAATCTAAAACACATCCAGAGCCATAGACTAATGTATAGCCTTTTATGAATTGGTATAAATACAAATGTCCATATAAACAACCAACAAATGCCCAACGATTTATAGAGTGAGTCGTCTCGATAGCCAAGGGTATCAGAATTTCAGTAATTAGCTTGAATGATACTTCGGCTGGAATCATCGGAATATTGGTAACGAAAGCTTTTATATGCATTGTCATCACTCAACTGTTGGTAGAATTTTTTCATTTGCGACATTATGAGAAGAATTACGAAATACTGTTTTTGTTTTCATATCAGTGACTAACTGGTTATATTAATTTGGCACATAAACAATTCTGAAATAATTAGTTTTTTCTAAATCATCTGTTATTTGCTCAAAGAATACGTGTTATTTATAACCTTCTCATCGTCATTAGGTAAAACTTTTAAAACAACGATTTTTAATTATTCGAGACTTATTTTTATTTGTAGGTTACATTAAGACTAAACTTACAATTTCTTTAAAACATCGAGACTGACAAACTATTTTTAAGTTTTATATCTCAAATATAGTGAATTTAATGTAGCACTTAATGTTTGTAAAGTGACTAACTGGTTTTTAATAAAATCTTTGTGGAAAAATGCCTATATATTGAATAAAAGCTTCTTTTTGATTTAAAGTATCAAATTAAAACGTTCTTGGAATAAAACATTTTAATAAAAGGCACTCACTAATCTTCACAAACGTAAAAGGAAGCTAAGCACGATTTGTAAAACATAAAGTAAAGTAATTTCATGTAACATGTTTTTCCTTATTCTGTCTTTTTGAAGCTGGAACAAATTTGTACTTGGAACATGATTTCAGTAGCTATTATTAATGCTCCTATGCTATATCTATTTGAAGTTGACAGTCTGGTAAAGCGGAAATCTGTTGATATTTTTTTAATAGCTATAAAAACATGTGGCCTCTTCTCCGATTCTTATCCAGGTCCACAGTTCTTTTTGATTATTTAGTATACCATAATGCTCCTCCTTATGACTCATTAAAGACATTATAAATAAAATGACATTTTACAGGATTTTATCGCGTTTATTTACATATTTAAATTCCCGACGTTTCGAACACTTTTCAGCGGTGTGGTCAGAGGGAGTCCGTGATGTAAAATAAACAGGATAAAATCCAAAATCATTTATTTAATAATGTATAGTATCGCAAAACAAAAGAATAATTATCTTGGAAGACATGTTTTTGGAAGTATATTTGACGTATTGATTGCGTTTAAAGTTGCATGAAAGCATTGCTAGAATAATTTGTCGTATATCGTTTATCGTTTATTTGATGGCTTCCGTTGGTGGAGTTAACCATTACAACCCGGCGGAGTCGAGGGGCCGTGCAACTTTAAGCGTGCACAGGCTTCTCCTCTTAATTTGTTGGCTTAGTTCCGAGGGTCCCCAGGGGGGAGACCTCGGCTCGGACTGCCACTATTTTTTAAACCGTCAGCGATCTAATCGAGGGTGCCCAGGAGGGCCGAACCTCGGCTCGGTTAGTCGCTTTTGATCCTTTGCTTAACCCGTTAGCACACATGTATCGAGGCGCCCCGGCTGGCCAACCGGCTCGATCAGCGTTGTAGGACATGTTAATTTTAAGCTATAACCGCTCTATCTTGTGGGTGAAAATCAGCCTGGTACGTGCCGATATCTGGTATACGGGGTCGTTTGCCCTCGACGGCGAGGGCAAAAGTGTTCGGTAGTACGATACGACGATGCTTGCACGATCGTTATATCGTCGTCCGGATCTGAGAGTATGTGGCGCGGTCGCCTATCGGGCGTATTTCCTATGTTTAGGACGGGTTGATTTTGCGTGGTACGTAAGCGGCGGTGCTACGTACCAGTTCATTCGGATGTTGCAAGCCGAGTCGAAAATTTGATAGACGCTTGTTTCAAAAAATGATGAATGGAGGCACCCAGGTCCACATGCAGGTCAAGGTTGCGCACGCACCGAGTAGCACCCGTGGCCCTGCGTATGAACCTGTTTTGCGGGCTTGAGTTTGTGGATGTTAGAAGGAGATGCATGAGCGAACACCGGACTGGCGTAAGTCAGATGGATCTGATAACTGTTTTGTAGAGCAACACCTTGTTACGCAGAGACAGCTCTCTTGGGATTAATTAGGGAACAGGCGACCTAGGACGTAGGCCGCTCTGTTTTTGACCTGCTTGATGTGCGGGCCGAAGCTGAGGGTTTTGTCGAGGTAACCCGAGGTATTTGACTTTGTTTACCCATGTAATTGGGTGGTCAGGAGTCGGATCATGGTGGGATCGTCGGCATTCTGTGTGTAAACAAGACTGCCGCGCTTTTGGATGGGTTAATTTCGATTCTCCAACGTCGAAACCAGTCACCGAAGCGCCTGGCTGCGGATTGGAGACGTCGTTGGATGACAAAAGGACATATGCCGGATGTAAAATGCATGTGTCGTCTGTGAACAAGGCGGTGCTAACTTTATAGTTACAGAGGATATCATTGGATAGAGGGTGAATAGGACGAGCTACATACGGAGCCTTGTGGAACTCCGGCTAGTAGCGGGTGTGGTTGAGATTTCGTTCCCTCGACGCGGTTACTGAACGTTCGCTTCCAGAGAAAGTCTCGTATGATGAGTACGAGACGAATCTGGTACGCCGAGCTTATATAACTGTCATATAAGCCCGTCGTGCCATACTTTGTCGAACGCTTCGCCACGTCGAGGAAAAGCGCCCAGTGTGTTGCTGTAACATGCGGATTTGATGTGCTCCGTGATGCGGTGCACCCAGATGTGTAGCAGGAATGTTTGGCCCGAAAGCCGAACTGGACTGGATTAGGAAGCCCATTAGCCTGCATAAAGTCCTGTAAGCGGTCAAAACTAGTCTTTCGTAGATTTTCCGAAGCCTTTAAGCAGGCTAATGGGGCGATAGGAGGTTGTTGGTTGGGAGGTTTTCCCGGTTTGAGGAAGCCTATAACTTCGCATCCTTCCAAGTGTTTGGAAAAATACTCTTGGATAGAGCTGCGTTTAGATTAGGACCTAGGAGGTTAATAAGGTGAGTCGGAAGAATCTTTATGACGCGGGTTTGATATGCCATCAGTGCCCGGGGCTTTCCGTGGTCTAAGCTTTGATTATCGATTCTGACTTCGCTTTCCGTTACGGTGTGAGTACGTCGCGTGGGGGTAGGTGTGTCAACCGGTCAACCTCGCTCTCTACCTTGCGGAGATGAGCGGCGCTCACCGTTTGAGAGCTGGGCGAGCATTGAGTCTCGAGACTGTTGGCCAGACATTCGGCTTTTTCCTCATCCAGAAACGCTGTGGGCTTGTCGGGTTGGATGAGAGGCGGCATAGGTGGATGGCTGCCGCCGCCTTTGAGGCTTTTAGGAATGCGCCAGAAGGCCACATGGGAGGGATGTAGGTTGCTCAGATCGTTATCCCACCGATCGTTCCTGAATTCAGCTATGCGCATCTTGGACCGATGTTCAAAGGCTCATGAGCGCCTTCAGTTCCGCTCGGTTGATACCAATCGTGGCGCGAATCGCGGCTCTCTTGCGTCGCAAGAGGTCCTGATGTCGCTTCTGGCAAGGCCCAGCGGGGTTTTCCTCCACGGACTTGGCCTCGAGGAGGCCTCGACGACACTTTGGACATGACTTGTGAACGCATGAGCAGCGAGATTCACGTCGTGAGCGGTATTAAGGATATGAGGGATGGTGTCTCAAGTGGAGTGAGCTAGTAGAGTCTAGCTGTGACTTTAGCTTATGCCAGTCGACTTTAGTTCTAAGAACTGTGTTTGGGTGGTTTGAAGGTCCTAGCTTTTAAGAGCACGGGACGGTGATCTGATGTTAGGTCGTCGATGACCCCATGTTCCTAAGAGCGAGATTGACGTTTTTACGATTGCAATATCAAGCATCATCCGGTCGTTGTCCCATCTACGTGTGGAAGTTGTTCGCATCAACCACACTGAAATTGAGTTTGTCTGATAAATCGTCTCAATGCTAGACCCCGCGGGTTTGTAGTGTATGAGTTCCATCGGTGTGCCTGCTATTGAAATCGCCGGCGAGGATGACGGCGTCTCCTGGCGATAATAGCGTCTCGAAGTCGGATTGAGTGATGCATGCGGTGTCTCTGCATGGTAAATATACCGAAGCTTGTTGTAATCGGCGCGTGACCTGTCATGGCTAACCTGCACATCGAGGCTTCTAAATGCTTTAGATTCTGACGGCGTGTCGATAGCTACGCAGTGCAGTGACTTTTATAATAAATGAGAGTGCCGCCGTGAAGCGCCGGTCCTGTCATTTCTTATGATATTAAAATTAGCTATCTTCGGATCTCCTCTTCCGGCTTTGGAATGTCCACTGCACCAGTAGAATGTCTACGTCGTTTTCGCGAAGGAATTCTTTTGACTTCGGTCGTTTGTTTCGCGAGACCGTTTGCGTTAAAAAGACTGTTGAATGCGCGTGGCTTTAGCGGCCCGGGCCGTTGTTTATAAAAGTTGTGGTGTATTAGCCATTTAGTTCCACGAATAAGTTTAATTAGGTTTCTGTACTTGCGGAGTTCAGCTAAGCGGGCGGTGAAATTGGCAACGGTGGCATCTAGCTTGGCGGTGAGCCTATCGACTTCTGCGAAGTCTCACTTGTATTAACTAACACGTCAGTGTTAGTCCCAGAGCTCGCTCATTGCTATGGCTAGCTTGCTGGGATGCTTCGCGGAGCGCTTGTGGTGCGGCGCCAGGTGGCGCTACGCGGAGCGCTCGGCGCAGGTTGCAGGGCCGTTGTTGCCACGCTGGCATGGGGCACGCGGAGCGCTGGGAATCTGCCACGCCGGGGCAGGCGGAGGGGCGGAAGGAGGTGAGGGATGGCACCGGTGGGCACCTAGGGATGGTGGATGGTGGAGGTGGTCTCCGCTTGCAGTAGCTTGGCCGTGGCCTGGCTTTGGCAGTTTACGCATGCCGGCGGTTCGTACGTAGCTAGGACTCTCGGTCCCGAGGTCGTGGGCAGTCTGGGGTGCCATGGTCCCCGAGGCATTTTACGCAACGGGTCGTCGTGACAATTGCCAGGGCCGTGTGTCCGAATAATTGGCAGTTGTGGCACTGGCCTGGGAGGCCGTTCAAATGCGCGGCGCGTTAACGAGATGCGACCGATGTCGCAAAATGTGTTTCAAGTCGTATATTTTCTTGCTCTCTGGGGAGCGTTCGAGCGTCAGAAGGACGACGTTGTACGGCTTTTTTGTCCGCGGATGGAACAGCCTTTGAGCGGAATAAATTGGTATATTCTCCGACTTGATGAAGTCGAAGATTTCCTGTCGGTAGTTCCTTGGCTGCCCTTTGACCACTGTCGAAGGACGCGCTCTTCCGGGAGCGCGAAAGTATGATAGTAATACTGCTTCTCGAGCAGATATTTGAGGACGTCACGGTGCGCTTGCACCGTCTCTAATTGATTTTGATCCCACTGGCGGAATCGTTAGCCATGAATTTGACGCGAGTTTGATAAGGCTGACCGTAGTTCAGCCATTTTCTTTCGACCTAATGTAGATAGGCGGTGGCTTTTGTCTCTGAGTGAGACTGGTACTCTTCTGTGAGGCAGCGGGCGCGGGTTGCTGAGAAGCAGCCGATGTTGAGGCGCTGATGCGGCCGGCTGTAAGCAGCTTGTGGTTGCCTTTGAGGCGGCGGTGGTGGACTCCTAATGGCCTAGGGCTGATAATTCAGCGAGCCGACGATTTCGGCGCTTTACCGTTGGGTCCGGTGTCGGCGATGAAGCTGGTGACGATCTATTTTGCGCTTTTCTTGCGCGATTGGATGGGCAGAAAGCCTCCTGCGTCTAAATCTAAAACCTCGGATTCACCGGTGTCCGAGCTCACTGTTGCCTACTTCGACTTCCATTTCGGAGTCGGACGATGATTGAGTGGTTTCGGACGAGTTTCCGGACTCCATCCGATTTACCTGACGCGGCCCTAGTTGCGCGCGATTTTTGCCCTTCGTGGGCGTTGAATTGCCGCTGTTGTTATTTGCGGCGGCGAGAAAGGCCGAACGTATGGCCTCCGGTGACTTATTTTTTATTCCTCAAAGTTGAGGCCCATGCCCTCGAGGGCTTCCTTCATTAAGTGCAACATCGTTTAGCGATGTTGCAACATTTACGTAATGAATTTGAAATGAGCGTGGAAATAACGCGCGTGCAAGCACCCCCGGTGAGGCCGGGGGTTGTGTGCCCTACCCTCCCCGCCCCAGTGAGCAGGGAGGTGTAAACCTAACGTTAAAAAGGAGGTCTAGCGCTTTTGGAGCGCTAGGTGAATACCTAAGTTGCTGTCTAATGCAGCAAACTAGAGTTTAGATGAGAAAATAAAATACTACGTGGGTGGTGTGCGTGTTGATTTTAAAATAATTGCGTTCGCGGTGAAACGTGGCAGATGAATTTATTTGGCAAGGGTATACTAGTATTTAATGGTTCCCTACATCTCAACAGAAGGACATGTGGACGCTGTAAAGAGGAAAATTGAGAGAAAAGACAAAATCAGAGCGACTCACCGGACGGCTACACAGCTTTCTTCGCCAGGCGCGTACGCCGAGGGCGTCGACACTATTACACCGGCACACACTAGCACGACACAGTCACTGTAGTTTGCACGGCGAACACGGAGTCTTCTTTCTTCGCCATGTAGGCGTCGGGGAGGGCGTGGCCACGGGTGGGCCCAGCGGAAGGCGCAGGTAGCGGAGCGGATCGAGCAGGCTGGTCCGGTCGACCGAGAGCTAGATGCGACTGTGTAATTTGTTTTAATGGCAGTGTCTTTATATCAATGTAAAGTACACTATCTAACGTATACTGGTAGAGTGTCCGGTGTATTAGTGAGCCAATGCAATACTGTTACTTAACCCGTAGTTATTTTATGGCCGTGATAGGAACTACAATACTGTTAACGGGCTAAACTATGCCTATTATCTCTAGTTTAATTTATTATGAGCTAGCTATAAAAGTTGTCTTTATTGTTGCAGATAACTTTTTCTTTTATAATGTTGATATATTACTATTCAGGACTTTTTTATTAAAGCTTTAACCATCTGCTCCAGAAAATAAAAAGCTTGCTTAAAATCTATAAAAACTATGTCCAACAGGAGCATTTGTGCTTCTTTTCTCTTATCCGTTTAAGGGTGTGATGTGGTTTGACATGGAAATCAGCTTTGAACCATTCTTACTCTTTGGGTATGCACTTCATTTATGTTACACTATTCTCGCAATCTGGTCATAGAAGCTAATCATTGTTCTCTTGATATACTCCGTTTTTATACTTACGTCTATCTGTATCCTTAAGGATTTCCGTCGCTGTATTTTCTCCTTTTTATTCTGGTAATTGTAACAGTTCTCTTTTTGCATTTATAATTTTTTATAGACAAATAAATTTATATAATTTTATTTTTATGGCTAAGATTATCGGATTGGTATAATTTATTTACTTGTCGTATAATTTTGATAAAAGGTGCATTTTTTTGTCGGGAAAACTATTTCTCGTTATTCTTGCAATTCTATGGTCGTATTTTATGTTATGATGATGTTAGAGATGCTTATGGGTTGTTGAGAAATGCGGTTATGTGGTTGAGAAATGTCGAGAAGTGCGGACGGTTGGTTTTCAGTGTAGCCTCTGACGACTTAAGTTTTTACTTTTATGAAGGTTTTATATTTAAGGTTTGTATACATTATAAAGATTCTCTTGACCATGTTTGTTAGTCGAGTTCGGTTTGCTTCTTTTCCAGTTCTGCAATTGCTCTTCCAACTTTCTCATTGATGACAACCATGACAAAGACATTTTCGTCTATGTCTTTAAGATCCGTAGTAAGGTCAGAGTAGAATGTATTTTCTATGCCGTTGTCGCGTCCGTTGTAAATGCATACTCTTTATAATTATCCATGTGTCCTAAAATTCCGGTCAGTTTATTAATAATACTTATTAAAAATGTCTCAGAAATGCCTATAACTTTTATTATATAGTTATGTTATAATAAAATATTTATAATATATAAATATTATTTCTTTTATTTTACCAAAAGCCTACTCTGAATAAAGAATATGGTCCTTAAACGCTTTAATGGTATTTCACTCTGACTTTGTCCAGGCCACAAAAATTTGACATCGCTGATTCAACGTATATTTTTGCACATACTATGGATGTATTAGTCTACTGTAGACGAATGTTCGATATAAACATATAAAATTAAAATATATAACATTACAAAGCTTATCCTGTGTCCAAAAAGGTTCGAGAGGTGAGCTTTATGTGGTGCGAGCTGCTTCCAGCCAAATGCAGTTTATGACACTAAAAAATAAAATTTTAAAAGTATGATGTACTTTGGTTAACTTGAAGATACGAGCCCAGTATCCCGTTGATTTAATCAGTTTGTAGCTACCTTCTGTTTGTGTTTGATTGTGTTACTGAAATTGCGATTAAACTGCTCTTTACAACAATGCAATTTGTTCTTAACTCAGCCTTAAAACTAAAATAAATTTTGCATATTGAAAACAGAAGTTAGTATTCACTATATAAATTTGTTAAATCTTTGATTGCAATAAGGTAAATTATTAAAAATCGTGTAAATAATGAAATGACCAAGCGTCTGAGTACTTTAATAATATTCTTATAACTATTGAATTTTTACTAGTAATCAGAGAGCACCCACGAATTCATTGAGCGAGAAATAATAGAATTTATGCAAAAATTCAAGCTTGTAAGAACTTTGACAGGGTCAATAATTTAGCAAAAATTTCAAATTTATAGAGTCGCTGGTGTTATTCAGCATGTAAAAAACAGCCTACCTTTATGCATCTAATTCCTTCTTACGTGTTTTGGTGGGTTTAAAGAGGGTTGTTATTCACAATAAAGTCCGGCAGATGGTGCTCCAGTCGGTATCTAGGTTATCTATGTCTATACTTCAACTGAACTGTGAATAGACTTGAATGTATTACTTTGTTTTATATCTATCAAAATTATTAAAAATCTATCAACAATATAAAATATATATCCGAAATATATTTATTGACAATACATTCATTTAAAAAAAAAAATTAAAGAACTACATGTCAAAATATATAAAAATATATATTTTAATATGTCTGGAACATAATTGAAATGTATATTATACACTATACTTAAAATATACGTTTATTATAGATTTTCAATATATTTATAATATGTTTTTATACATATTGACATTTACTTCTTTAATTTTTTATATGTCATATTGTATTGAAGAATTTTTTTTGATTTTGCATTTTCCGAGGAGAATTACTGTGTTATCATAGGTTTTGTTTAGTATCGAAAAGTAGAGATTTCAACGAACAGAAAACATACCAACTATTTTATAGATATTTTGATACTGAGTTTTCAATATTAATTCAAAACAAGTTGAAAAAATTAATATTTTTAATCAAATAAATTGCAGCGGAATTTGCGACTTAAAAAGTAAAGTTTTCATCGAAATTTTGTTAAATAAAGAAAATTATTGTGAAAGATAAAGTTCTAGACTTTTTCTCTTTCTTTTATTACCATTAGACTTTGCCATTAGACTTTTTTCGATAGGACTTTTAGTTTTGCCGGAAATCGAGAAAATCCCTTTGAAACTCAACCCCATCCCCTTCCCGTCTCAGATCAGAGATCAGAATTTTTTCAAATATTTCCCTCCTTTTAAAATGGGTTTCACCCTGCTATTATTTTTTTTCAATTTTTATTATTTTCTACCCTGGTCTATAATGTATGTGCAGATATAGAAATGATTTTTCAAGACATTGTGATGCATATGACATAAATACAAGAAACAATCATAGTTTCTTTCTATCAGCAATTAGACTGCAAAGAATAAGTAAATCTGTAATGCGACTATGTATACATTTTATCAAAAAAATCCAGTAAACATGTTATAACTGAGGAAAACATGATGTAATAACAAATGTGAGCGAAGCACGGCAAGCGGTGTAATTGGCGGCATATCACTTATCAACAGCTACTAATCCTATCCAACTTCCTATTAATCCTATTGCTTATTTTAATAAAAAGAAACTAGAAGAAGATATAAGACTTAATTTAAATATAAAAAAGGCTTTCACCTTCATATATTAAACATAGTTTTTTCCAAAACGCATAGCTTGTCTTTTTATATTTAATGTTTGAATTAAAAAATGTTGGGTTTGCAATGCAAGATCATATACGTTAACACAGCTGAAATATCAAAATGTGATGTTGGTTAAAAAAAACTTCTATTACCTCGGCATATTGGCAATAAGTTGCAGTAATTTGCATTCAAAGGAATGGAAAACCTCATATTTGTTGACATTACAATTTTACGATACCGATTAACTGTTTACAATGCGATGGAACGAGACAAAAATGGAGTCTTTGATTATATACTCGCAATATAATAGAAAAACCTAGCCTAAGTGACTGCCAGTTACATCAGTTATCTAAGAGTGAACGTCCCATCAAAATCTGACTGGCTATTCCAGAGATTAGTTAGAACAAACAGACAGCATACACAGCGTAAATCAATATAAAACCGAAAAATAAGTAGTGAATTTCAGTATTGTAAGTTTATGCTTAAAAGATTCTCATAAGGTATCACAGATGAATTGTCTGACGATGAATAAATTGATGCAATGTTTTACTAAACCTGGAAGAACGTTGAATTATATTTACACATACTGCTGACGACCCGCTTGGTTGAGTTAGTGACCCAGACTGTTACGCCAGAGGGTGTGGGTCCGATTTCCACAACGAGAAAAATTTTGTGAAAAACGTATTATTTCTGTCGTAGCTGGGTGTTTGTTTTTAATATGCATTTATTTACAAACTAAAAGTAAGTCTACGTAATTATCAGTCGTCTGCTTTCCATCAGCAAGCTTTGCTTATTATAGATGATATTGTGTTAACATTCCAGAAATATTATTATATATTAATATTATTGGTGATTAACAAAATTTTTGCAAATTATGTTAAGTTTATTTAAGAATTCAATATTCTTACAAATATTTTTTTATTAATAGATACTTTAACAAAAAATGAGTTTTACGTTTTATTTTAATTTAGGTGTTTAGAAAACATGGAAAATGATATTTTATTTTGCTGCTTAATAAAAACCAAAATAAATTGATTTCTTATCGATGAAGTTAAATAAAAATGCTAAAAAGAACGATAAAAAGTTTCTATCTTCTATCATTATTATATCCAAATAAAAAAAAAAAAAACTGAAGATGCATTTAAATGGAATGCTAGTTGCAATCACCAGGAAGTTGGCAACGAAACGTCAATATTGCTGACATGGCCATTCAACTGATTCCGAGATACTACTTTCATTGTGACAGTGTATAAAAAACTCCGATCTTTTAATCATATCGGCCTACTTAGCTTAACTGACAATGAATATTTGTTATATAAGTCTAACTTTGTAAAAAAAATATCATTGTTTTTAATTAGTAAACAACGTAACAGAACTAAAAAAGGTAAATAATTATTCAGATTTCATAACGTGTTAAATGCAGGAAATAATGAATGTTAAGTAAGAGACATTTGCAAAACATTGCAGCGAAAAAATTGGCACAAAAAATAATGTTATATCTCATTTAAGGTTTTAAAGCATTTTATTTTCTCTGCCTACACTTTATACTAAAAGAAAAGTACTTTTAAGTATTTTCAAGTGCATAGATGTACGTAATAAATAAGATTAGTGTCAAGTGTGTTTGTATGGTGTCTTCAGTGCCCAGATTTATTCCGTTGACTCAGTCGTGATGTCATTTAAAAATGGTTGTGCTCTCACCGAGGCGTTTCTATTATTACAAATGCACTTTTAATGCAAGTTAATTTTAAAGGCACACGAGTGTCTATGTGGAATTTTATATAATACAACTCAGTAAAGTTTATTATGTTATTACCAAGGCAAGGCATTGCCTTTTATTTACATTTAATAATCAAGTACTAAGTACCATAAATTTTCCGTATCTTATTTTAAACTTTTATTTTATTATTAGTTCTCCAAATTCATTCAACTTTAAATTTTTCTATTAAAAATATTTTTTATTGCAACGACTTATTAAGCTATGTATCAATTTACTTTAGGGATTATTGGGCTCAATCTTCAAACAAAAATTTAAAAAAATATTCATAAAAGGCATAAGGCGCCTGTTACGTGACAAGAAGCGGGGAAAAAAGCTCAGTTATATTATTTTTAGCGATAAAATTTAATTTATTGACAAAAAGTTTTCATCAATTGTCGTTATGACTGTATTATCAATGTATGGTATTTGTTTTTATTTTTAATTATTTAAAAAAGTAGTTTTGTAAATGAAGATATGAGAAACCTTAACTTTCAAATCAATACAAACAGATACGTAAAATATTTTTGATTAATTCTGTTTAGGTTTTTTTTTTTATATTAAGTGACATTGATTATTATATTCCATAAACCGCTTTACATGAAAACGTAAATGTTGAATGTACAAATGCCTAACGTAAATATCATCATCATCAGCCTGTGCTAGTCCACTGCTGGACATAGGCCTCCCCTAATACACCCCTATCTATTAGGGGGTTTTGGACCGTATCCCACCACGCCGGTCCAATGTGGGTTGGTGGGTGGACCGACTTTTTACATGCCCATCCGACGCATAAATCATCTAACTTTTCAGACAATTGGGTGATCGGCCCAATTGCCCTAACCAACTAGGAAACTAAAATGAAAATTTGTTGAGTCCCCGCAGGATTCGAACCCACGACCTCCGGTTTCTAAGCCACACGCCTATGCCACTAGGCTACGGAGGCATCAATAACGTAAATATTATGATGCGAATTTTTTGCAAGTGTTTATCTATTAAATTTATCTTGAACAATGCAACTTTACGTGTCATTAACCATTTTGTTTGTTGCAATCTTTTTTGTTTTGTGAACTGATTTCTATATTCACTTAAATCAATTTTGGACTTCAGTAGCATTCAAATTTTAATATATGCCTTCTGTAAAATTTTATTCAAAGCACGTGAACGTCGAAACGTTACGAAAATTTCACAAAAAGTGAATGATGATTTGATTTCGCTTTGAAAATGTCGGGCTTCGAATTGTCTCTTCGGGTGAAATAATTGAATGTCTGACAACCGTTACAACAAATTGTCACTTGTAAGCGACTTTTGTGTCAAAGTGTGATATTGTCGATTTTGTCAAAGTTTAAGTATTTAATAACGTTATGCAAAAAGAAATAAGAATACTTATACGGAACACTATGAAAATTAAAAATAAACATCATCATCAGCCTGTGATAGTCCACTGCTGGAAATAGGCCTTCTCTAATACACTCCTATTCATTAGAGGGGTTTGGACCGTATCCCACCAAGCTGGTCCAATGCGGGTTGGTGGGTGAAACGACTTTTTACATGCCCATCTGACGCAAGCAACTGAATACATATAAACAGGTAAAATAAGGATTTGATAGATATTGTAGGTTTTTAGGTACATTTTGATTTAGCAAATTATAAATTTTCTATCATAAATTTATATTTACTTTTATTATTTAGCTTATTTATATTAAAGAAAATTATTCTTTTAAACAATGAAGTAGGTTGGTGTTGGCATAAGGGTCAAAACCCAGACCGTTTTCAGTTCAACGCATTTGACATCACCTTCCGAAAACTGTAAATAATAATTATGTTGGAAATTGGGCTACAATTAGAGCTGAAATTATTTTTAATCAATTTATTTTGTCATCTGTACCTGTAAACGTTAAGAAGACATATATAACAGTACCGCCAACTACAACAGTATTGCCAGCACCCACCAACCATCAACAACCACAGTGCAAATTTTTGTGGCTACGTAGATATATAAAATGTTATGTTATCAATAAAATTGATTGTGGTTTAAACCACAACCTCTAATTCTAAAGCAATATTAGCGTTTACCATCAGGGCACTCATATTGACTAACTTGCTCACAAAGCTTCTCTTGCTTTATGATCGCAATAGTTAGTTAGATATTAAGTTAATAGTCATGATCTCCTCAGGGTATTGGACCTTGTTATCCATACAAAAATTAGGAGTCAACGGTACAACTATAGCTGTGTTAAATTTTAACAAGCATTACACTTGAAGGTACAATAAAAAGGTGTAACAAAGCAGTACACTTAGATTGCCTGATTGCAGTACCTTTCTTTTTCAGAAAGCTCCAATAAAATCTCTTTCTGTTTCTTTATTAAAGAAAGCTGTAACACTGCATATAAAAAACAGTTCTATCGAAATATTAAAATTTGTTACAGCTTTCTTCCAGTCGTGCAAATTAATAGCATAAGCACGGATTTTCACCCTAAAAGGTGTTGTGATATTGGGGAAAGTCGTAACGACTAAGGTATTTTTGTAGGATAGTCAATGTCCGCTTTGTTATCATAAAATACTTGCTACAGATTGATTTTAAAGTCAGTGAAACTGAATATATTTTTTCCAATTATATTAATAGAACTGACTTTGGTGATTGATGGTATTATGACCTTACTAGAGCTTGAGTCTCTATTTTGATTAATGGCATAGATTAATTTATTCACTTGTGCATATTCTGACTTTTATGGATCCTTTTATTTCTAAAAGGTTAAGGTCCTTTGAACCTATATTTGAAAAATTCTAAGAAAAAAATGTTGCGATTTAGTGTCTCACACTTTATTATGATTTTTTCAATAAGTAACAATCACAATGAAACATTAATAAAAATATTCCCAAAATATGTATATACGTAAAGTATAGAGCCGATTGACGTTGTTTAAACTTAATGATGAAAATACGTGATTACATTTAGTATAAAAATATACGAAAATAACAACAATGGTCGTGCTCAACTACAATTTAATTGAATATATAATTTTCTTCAAACAAAGCTAACTTAGAATTTTTGTCTTGTCTCATCTAACAATAGATCAATAAAATATTCAGTATAAAAATCTAGTAAAAGGTAGCCTGAAAGTGTCATGTCTGTCAGCTTAACAAGGCTACACAAGGCTACTAAGGGCGTTTGCTTTGGAAACCGGACTTCGTGGATTCGAATCCTACGGCACTCAACAAATTTTCATTGTTGTTTCCTAGTCAGTTAGGCCAATTTGGGCTGATCACCCAAGCGTCTGAAAAGTAAGATGATCGGATTGCCACGTAAAAAGTCGGGTTACCCACCAACCCGCATTGAACCAGCGTGGTGGGATACGGTCCAAAAACCCCCCTATTGCGAAGGCATACATGGTGGGAGGCCTATGTCCGTCAGTGGACTAAAACGGGCTAATGATGATAAAGGAAGGCAACGTTACTACTTTTATTAGCTACTATAGTAAACGACTTGTTGCCTTTTTGTGATATATATTTTTTATTTAAATAATTAATTTTTTTAAATATTTTTTCTTGTACTGCCACGAACTAGCCTTAAATATGTCTCATTATATTTTTAACAATGTTTTCATTTTAATTGGTTATGACTGTGCGTTATCATCAACATATAAATATTTGCGCTTGGTAACGTTTAAAGTCTTTAAATGTTGTAAAGTTAAACTGTACAAAATTTTAAGACGTACATTTATGTAAAACATCATTTTAGTTTTTTCTTTTATGGTTTAGACAGCGTTTTCAATTTAATTTCATTAGTTCATTATTTCTATCGACGTGTTTTTTTTTTGTTTTTCAACTGTATAATAAATAGTTAATGGAAAATTAAATAAAAAAACGCAAACACGCTTCAAATCAAAATTTCTTTCTTTTGAGAATTCGGTCAAAGCTTTTACTTTTTTAACTTTACTAGTACTTTCAAGCGTCAGCAATTACACATTTAATTCATCCAATGTCAAAGTTTATGAAGTAAATGTGTAGTCAAGAAAGACTTGACACCACTATTAAGTAAAAAGTAACTAGTGAAAACTCGTAACAACAGTGACGCATCGTTTCTCAGTAACTAATAGGACACATAACGTTATCAGAAACCTTTATCAACATTTTTAAGCAAAAAGGTGAGACACAATGAAATCGCAATACACATGAAACTTTTGTTATCACTGCTAACACAAGCTTTCAAAGACTCTATTTCTTACGATCTTTACAAAACGCTGCCATGATTCTTATTAGCTTTCGTCTTTGTACTGACATCTGGCCGCAATTACCAAAAAAAAACTCACAAAGGGCATGCCGAAAGAATGATAAACGAGTATGTTACTTCTTCCATATTATCATTAGCTAGTCCATTGCTTGACATCGAGCTCCCATTATAAACGCCATCTCCATTAGGGAAACTTTGGACCGTATCCCACAACGCTGATCCAATGCGGGTTGGTGGGTGGACCGACGTTTTACATGACCATCCCACGCATGGATCATCTTACTTTTTAGTCAATAAGAACTTTTATTTCATAATAATAAGGATATTTTTGCTACAGTTTTTTGCTTCAAAATTTTAAATGACTATGGTACTTTTTTTTGAGCGTCAATACTATTTAGTTTACACAGATTCACATTATATTAGTTATAATTTATACATTATTAATTAAATTTTTAAATAGGTTAGACTAAGAAAATTGAAACAATTGTGCATAAATTTATAATTAGTTTACGTTCTTATACTAATTTTAATAATTAAGTAGAAGTAGCAGTAATATTGTAAAGAACATTAACAAAGCTTCAAGTATTTTTTTGTAAAATATGAGAAATATACAGAATATTTGCTTCAAATTTTCCATATTATTTTAGTTAGCAACATGTTGACCGTCAATGTCGGTCTAAACTGAAAACAAAAATGTATCAAGCATGAATTTATTTAGGCCTTCCCCAGATGCAGAGCACAAAAAGGAAAACGTCTATCAAACGACTCAGACGTACATTTTCCTATTTTTTGGAAATGTAACACAGATTTGCTTTAGGTTATTTCGATATTTATTAAACTTGTTCTGTTTATTTGATATTCTTTCTTTCTTATTGTCGATTACTGAAAATGTTACATAAGAATGTTTACAACTGTTGAAAGACATGTTTGACTAACAGCGATGAATAAAAAAAATGTCAATTACTATTTTTACTATACTCTAGTTGATTTTCTACATGTAAGTTATTTGTTATTCTTTTTCTTTGGCTAATGATTTTCTATAATGACTTTAATCTGTATAGTCGCATAATTAAACTACGTTAGTTTCGTTCCAACATTTTCGAACATTTTTATACTTATGAAATCTGTTATTTAAATATTATACTTGAATACTTTTTAACATGCTTCGAAAAAAAAGTGTAGTAAAAATAGCAGCAATGTTTTGGAATTTCAAAAAAAAGATTTTTAGATTTGTTTCTTTTGACTGACTACCTACCTAAAAGAAGGAAATTTGGACTCAATATTTTATTTTTATTTTTATCTTTCTATTTTACTTCGTTGCTCTACTCCTAGTTTTCGACCCGATTTCATTCAATCTTTTATTAAATATCAGATAGGTATCAGTTGTCATTTGGTTGTATTTTTTTAAAAGACTTTTGTGATTTGTTTAAATACGTGATATTTAAGGAATATTGAAAATTATGGCACCGAAATCACAACCTCCTGCGACATCAAACGCTGCTGATAACTTAAGGGATGTATTTAAACTATGTTCAACATAATTATACTTTTTTCATTGGCCTAAAATAAAGTCCGCGAGAGGATATATCTATGTTTTAAGAATAACAAACAATAAGCATTTTGATGTAAACATTTCAAAAAATTGCAATTAGGTATATTCAAAGATCATTTATGATAGTAAAGTTTTAGTTTATTTTAACTTAAAACGGTTTACAGACGACATTTTGATTTAATGAATACCATAAAAGATATGAAAGATTTAAATTGCAGTAGCGGAAACGTAAAAGCGGCGACGTAGTTTCTTGCAGAGGGCACGTTGTCGCCGTCTTAAATGGCGCAAAATGGTTATGTACTGTATGCATTTAATCATATTTTCTTTGTAAAAAATTCGCTTGTTTTTAAATGCTATTAGCAATTTAACATTAAATGAGTGCCACAATCGTTGCTCATAAAATTTTGTAATAAATAAGAAACTTAAATTGAAACACGAAGGTCTGAATTTAAGGATTAATATTAGTCAGTTCCCTTAATACAAAATAAAATTTATAACACATAAAACATTTGAGAGTGTGCATATATGTGTATTTATAGCATCAATAATTATATTAACAAATACTAAAAACTACAAATAAGTTCCTACTCTTATGCTTTATTTTGTCTTGTTTAAAATGAACATGTGCATACATTATTGTATATAAGGTCTTTTTACGGATTTTATTACGTATATTTTACATGTTTCAATTTCCAAAAAATTATAAAACTACATGGAGTGGCACTTTAATTGTATAACTGTACTGTAATTAACTACTACCTAGTACTATACCCAATACTTGGTGTCGTATGCGGCATTTCTTAGCAACGTTACATATCACTCAGTCCTCGTATCTTTCGCAATTTGTTTTGATGTTAAAATTTTATTTTTTCCTTGGATTACATAAATAAAACTATGAAAAATTGCGGAGAATAGAAAAAATTGCTAATATTTGCTGGCATTTGCCACATATTTCATAATTCGGAAACGTCAAGCTGAATCTACTTTAGGCACGACATTTATAACTGTCCGTTTCGTGGTACTGATTTACTGGCTTATACTAAAGATAATATGATCAAATAAAGCTTCATAGGATTGACAATAATCTTGGCAAGAGAAAGCAGTATGAAGAAACAAATATTTTATCACTTACATTGTTTTTGGAACTTGTTATTTCTGTTTGTCTGCTAAATTATGTTAGAAATAATAAAAAAAAAACCAAATGTATTATTTTAATAATAATAATATTAAAAAAAAAATTGTTTTTTTTTTACTTTTTTTTTTGGCTGGATCTCGTGCTCTGTGGAATAAACCTATTAGAACATAACCGGGTTCGGGGCCCGTTGCCACAGCCGTCTCCCCGTAAGTGACTTAATTCACTGCAAGGGCCCCAGAAGGGGAGCCTAGGCTTGGGTTGTCACTCTTCTGGTTCCCCGTTAGCATGCTGGAATCGAGGGCTGCCCAGGTGGGCCGACGCCTCGGCTCGATTCAGACGCTTTGCAATGATCATTTAATCAGCTAGAAGAGCTCTATCTAGATTATTACTACCACTTCTTAAAGCGTTGGCGCTGGGAAGAAGTGGCGCAAGAAACTCCAGCAACGCTCCTATCTATATGGTGTTAAGCTACAGTGTCATATAGCAAAGGTGTGTAATTATCGACCTCACCGGTGGGGCCGATGTCATGAATGTGTGTGTGCCTACACTCTAAGTGTAGGGTGTGTCTGGCTACTGCTAGGGTGTCGCTACCTAAGCCTTAGGGCAGTAATTAAATTCTTGTATTTAACAAGAAGGAAAACCTAACCATCGCGTCGCCGGCGGCGGCGGCGAACCGTCTGCTGCTTCGATTAAATTCATCTAAATTAAACAAATCTAGCGATTTAGGGAAGGACGCGGCATTTTGCCAGTGCGCCATCTATGGCTAGCATGCTGGCTCTTTGAGGCGGCTGAGGGCCGTTGTGCGCTCGAGTCGGCTCCTGCAGCTGGTTGCCACGCGGGGCGGAACTGCCAGTTAGAAGGACGGAGGGAGAATGCGGTGGTATTGATGGGAATGGTGGTCGCCTAGAAGAGGCTTCCCTTGGGATTGCAGGAACTCTGCGTTTTGGCGCCTTAGGGCAGCCGAGGTAGTTGGCCGTGTGGCCGGGAGCGCGGCAGTTAACGCACGCGGGAGGTTCGTAGGTGGCGAGGACTTCTTTGTCCTTGGGTCTGGGACAGGATGCGGTACCGTGGTCCCCGAGGCATTTAACGCAACGGGGGCGTGCGAAGCAGTTCCGCGCGGCGTGACCAAATACTTGGCAGTTGTGACACTGCCCTGGCAAACCGTTAGAGTGCGGCCGCTCAAAAGTGAGACGGCCGATCCCACACAGCTGCTCGACGTCGTAGATGCGCTTACCTTCCTTGGTGCGCTCGAGCGTGACTAGCACCATACCATAAGGGCGTTTGGTGCGTGGGTGGTACATACGTTGTACCCCTAGGACTGGAATGTCTAATTCTTTAATCGCGGAGTTATCCCGCGCATGGGATCTCCTTAGGCAGCCCTTGACCACTGTCCTAAGTACGCGCTCATCCGGGAGCGCGAATGTGTGATACTGGTGTTCCTTTTCCCGGAGGAAAGAGGTCACCTTTCTAAAATCGTCGGGAGTCTCTAATTGTAATTTGATCCCCTGATTGCTATCAGAGGCCTCAAATTTATATCTATTGGATAGGGCCGATCGAATATCGACCCATTTCTCCTTCTCGCGGAGGTAGATCGGGGGTGGACGTTTCCCTACAGGTAGCCGTACCTGGGAAGGCTGGGACGGCTGGGCGGGGCGAGGTGCCGGGGGGCGCCTGGGATCGGCGGGATGGATAGTTTTTGTCGCCTGGGAGGACGACGGGATGGGAGCCTGCTGGGGGCAGGTTGTGGGGATGTCAGGCTTTGCAGCCTTGACGGGAAGGACGGGTGTGGGTGATGAGGTGCGCACCTTGCGCTTCCTCTTGGATTTGACGGTTTTGAAGCCGTCGTCGGATTTGCGGTTTTGGATGGCCTCGACCTCCATATCCGATTCCGTGTGGATGCTAACGTCGACATAATTGTCGTCGCTATCATCCACAGGGAATGGCTCAGAAGGTCCAGGCGTTTCAGCGGGAGTTGGAGCGGTGGGACAATGTTCTGCGATAAGGATGTGCATCGCGTCTGTTAACTGAGGTATACTTTTCGGCCGAGCTTCTCTAATCGCCTTGGTGTCGAGACCAAAGCGAGGGACAGCTCCCAGTCGACCATCGTAGCGGCTGTCTTTGTCTAGCTGAGGCGAGACATCTGCGGCGTCATCTGACGCAATCTGTGTGTCCGGCGGTTGCCGGGCGAGAATCCTTACCGCCCTGCCGGCTACGGCGAGGAGGCGTATCTGACTTGCTTCTGAAACAGGAAACAGAATATAAAACGTTCAGAATATAAAAACAGAATTAAATAACCCTAAGAAACAAGATGATGCGCTTAGCTACAAGCGGCTAGCAACACAATTGTGTTATGCAAACGAGTTGCAAAACACAGCTGCGTACAAGCCGACCGCTTGAGGTAGCGCAATAAATTCCACCGCGATTACGTCAGCGGTGCGACAAAAGGCTTTATGAGCGCAGGTGCACTCATAAAACGCAGATGGCGCAGCGAGACGGTTTCACGGCGGCGGACGATGACTTCTGCGAAGCGAGCTTGAGACTTGCGGCGAACACGTGTTGACGGGACCGCTGCTGGAGGCGCTCTGTGTCTGTATTTGTTTTTGTTTTTTTTTTTTACTTTTAGAACTAATTCCATTATTATAGTCGTAGGGTCCCTTTTACGAATTACACTAACTATAATAAGATTATGATTAATTACATTACTAAGCAACTAGACTGTTAGAGAAAATTTACCTTAAGATAATAAACTACCGGCAAAAATTGGCTTCTAATTCAAACATAGAGCTAGTGAAGAGTTGTAGGTTAAAGCAGGACGAATTGATTAATTAAATGTTGTGACTAATTCAAACGCTTTGGCCGTATATTGGAATGTAAAAACATCCTTAATTCTTTTTTTAGTATTTTACTATTCCTCCAACTTAATTCGTATTTTAATGCTATGATATAATTCTTTTGTATAATGACATTTTCCAACAGCTTTTCTGACATATATTACCAATCATTGAACTCATCTGATATGGAAGACTATCTATGTGTCAAGGTATCCCATTTGTCGAGATTATACTTGACATTTTGTCAACTATACCATCTATCGAATATAGTTTGTCCTTTAGGTTGTGAAGGTAAGAAGTTATTCGCACTGAGTAAAAACAGTCATTCAGGTAAAACTGGATGGATTAGAAGCGATCCTATGATGACTTGGAAGACCAAAACAGAAAAGTCTTTCTAGTACAATAGTAAATAAATGTGTTATAACTTAAATAACAGCAATGCAATTAAACTATTCTAGTTTCTATTGAGTAGTAAAATAAAACTTATCAAAAATGACCATCGGAAGACATATCTAAGAAAAATACATTAAATACCATATGTGGAAATAGTTAGTTACTGCACCGACAAATTCTCTGGTAACATTGTAAGTAACATAATTATACTGATTATCATTATATAAATTAAAAAATGTACTTACGAAAAGAAACTTTCACAGCAGAGTTTTTGTTTGTTCTAGTCTGGACTGGACTAAGCTTTCGAACCGGTATCGGTTTTCATCGTTCATAAGTGCTTCATACAGTCAAGTATATTATTTTAAAGTTTAAAACATCGTAAGTAAATATGCAAACCTAAGAAGTAGAAGTTGAGTAGATATTGAAGTGTTTCCATACTCCAGTTCAAACAGCGTCAAAATTAAAAAAAGATAAAAGAACACCCGAGAGCCTTTGCATTAAAAGTATTATTATCAGTAACACTTAATATTTCGGGCAGTATACCGACGTATGGAATATCGAATACCGACTGCTGGCTATGTTAATCTACCTTCCTGTATATACAATTCATTAATTATCTATTCACATTATCATAAATTTTTCAAAACTATATAAGATATAATGCAATAATTAAAACCGGCGGTACTAGGTTCGAATCACTGCAGGACTCAACTACTTTTTAAGTTGTTTACTCGTGGGATACGGTCCAAAATACTCTAATGGAGAAGGCGTGCATTGAGGGACGCCTATGTCAGCAGGGGGACTAACACAGGCCGATGATGGATGCACAATAACAATCAACAACCACTTAAATTTCTTAATTTGACAGTATCGCTGGTTTGAATCGCTGAATACAATCAGTTAATTATGATAAGTCACATAAAATGTAGCAATCCTGTTCACCTAATGTGTTATTGGTTGTGACCGAAATAGTAATATATTTTAATAGGAAATACGCTACTTTTGTAATTGTTCAAAAGCGGACTATTTACTTTAAAGCTGATAAAAGCTGTTGAACTTCTACAGAGTCTTTAAACAACAGATTCGACGTTTGTTCACCGGTAAAATCTCTTCGATCATTTTTTATTTTAAATGAAAACTGATATATTTAATGAACAAATGTTTGCTCAGTTAGAAAAATTCTTTAATATTCAATTTTAGGCGATAGCATGTATCTATATGGTTTAGAGTAGTCAGTGTTGTCTACATATTAAATATACAATGATGTATTTTAAAGGTAATTTGAAGTCACTATAGCCACTACAGACTACACTATCTTAGTCATCTCTAGCATTCATTAGATCGATGTATCCATATTACATATTTAGCGTTTTCTTCTTTTTCTAATATATAAAATTCTCGTGTCACAGTGTTCGTTACCATACTCCTATGAAACGGCTCGACCGATTGTTATGATTTTTAATGCAGATTCGATAAGTGTGAGAATTGCCTACTATCTATTTTTCAAAAAAATATGCCCACCACAAAATTATTTTTTTTTTCGGATTTTTGATCCCGCTCGATAATATGATAAGTTAGAAAGAGGTCTATGTGTCTACCGGTTTATTAAACTATTTATGACCTCAATTTTTTTACATGGCAAAACAACGTTTACTGCGTCAGCTAGTAAATAGTATAAATTAGAACTTAAATAAATTTCTTTTCTTCCGTTGCTATATTTTCCGCTCGTACAAAATTAATGAAGGAACATGAGAGCTCCGCTCTCGGTTAAATGTACCCCATCCTTATTCGTTTGCAGCCATAAGTTAAACCTGTGTCGTATTGTCTGCGGGGCTGTAATTTGTTATCGGAGAAATCTCGTTGCAATTTAAAAAAGCAAGTATATACAGTATGTTATGTTACACAAACACCACAATATTAGAAAAAAGCCGTATTTTTTTCTTTATTTTAACACATGCCGTTCTATTTTTTCTTTTATTTATTGAGATTTTACATATGTTTGGAATACATTTTGGTATATTATTATAAAAAGTGACGTACAATGAAAGCTGTATGAGAAGTAATCTAACCCGACAGCATTTATTAATGACGAACTTGTTTAGCAATTATTAAAAAACGGAAACCGGATGATTACTTAGTTTCCTACCGATTTTTAGACGTTCATCACTGTCTGTTAACTATTCACAACTGTCGGTTCAACAATTACAATGACTAAATAATTTATAGTCAATTGAAAGTCAAGACATCGAGATGTAGGGTCAAATTAAAACTATGTGAAGGTTAAGTTTCCTTTAACCAGATCGCCCAGATGTTCCACGCAGTGCTTATTTATCTCGCAAATAAAACAATTATTTTTTTTTTATTCAAATTTTATTCGGATAAAAGTAACACCAATTGATTTTCAAGGATTACCACCGGTTCAAATTACCCCTGACCCAAGAAGAACCAGCAAAAGAAACCAGAGGCCTTTTTTCCATCTTAAAATAACCAAATATATTAATTTATTAGCTTTATATAGATAATATCGATTATAAATTTAAAGGAGATCCATTACCAGGGTTATCCTTTTAATGAATTTTTAAAAATACCTTTTATCACATAAAACCGTTTGATAAAATGTTATAACAAATATTACATCACATTCTCTTTAACCGCACATTTTAAACCCGGGTTATTTGCTTTTGCCAAAGGAAAAGGCCCATTTCCCCTGTTTCCAAATTGGTTGCCCACACGGTTAAATTTTGAGAAGCGCCGTACCGCCTCTGGGAAACCAAACTGCTTCCCACCTTTCCGCCAACTGCCCCCCGCCGTTTTCACTGCCACAACCCCAAGCCAACGGAGCCGCAGCGTCCCACCCCGGCCCTGAAACCGCCCCGGAAACCAAAATATTTAGGAATTGCTTTAAAAAAGGGTGGCTAAAAGCCAAAGGGGTGGGGTTGCAAAACAAGAAAAAATTTTTCAACCCAAATTGTTTTTTGAATTTATAATTAAGGGGAAAAATGCATTTATTTTATCATGAAGATGGAAATGTATCATCCACATAGCCTTATAAAAATTTGATGAAGGGAGGTGGAGGGTTCCCAAAGTCTTCCAAAAATGTGCAACAAAGGAGACACGGGAAATCCCACACCACCCACTATGGTGAATTTATCTTTCCACAATAAAAGCCAGATTTAGGCTGTTTTAGAAAAAATAATACTTATTGAGAGTTATTTTCTAACTTTTTGTTCAATATTGATGCAATTCTACAGGTATAGAGTAAACAAAGATTGAACACAAACTAACAAGTTTCATTTAGCAAGATGTAGATGTTTTACCCAACAAAAATGGAGGAACCAAAATTGTATGTGGTGGAGGATTGTTTGTTCAAAACCAATTGCAAAAGGAAGATTTGGAGGCATCCGACAAGATAATTTTGTCAGTTGGTGTGAAAGTGCTAAAACCAATCTTCCTAAGGATGAACTTATTATTTAACAATTTCCAAAACAAAGAACCAAACCTCGAAGACAAAGATAATCATGGACACGGATTAAATTTAAATTAGAAAACTGTTATCGGATGAAATATTTATAGGAAGGCAAAATACCCTCTAGAAAACGCTCAAATTAACACCGATCTTTTAAAAGACCCGAAAACTTAATTTGAGAAATTGATAAACCTTCATGTCCCGGGACCCCAAAATTGTATGGGTTTTAAAAAAATTGAATGCTCCATTGGTTTTAAAAGCCAATTGACTACCTACAAAATTGGCCTCAACATTTATTAAAACCTCCTCACCACCAGAGGACAAACAAGGCGTTTACAATGGATTCATACCATTTTGTTAGGAGGTAAAACATTCATCTTGGTTGACAAGAATCATGGTTAGTTTTGATGTTCAATCTTTTTTTACATCTATATTATAGAATATTAATCAATACTTAATAAGAAAATAGAGAAAAACATCTCAATAGAATATGCTTTTACTAAAACATTGCCTAACATCTGGCTATTTATTGTGGAAGATGAGTTCTACATGCAGATGGATGTTAGCATATGGTTGCCTGTTGTCTCCCTATTGTTGCTACATTTTATAGAAGACTCTTAGAGGAAAAGCCACCACTGCTCCTAGTTTATCAATGATTTTATAAGCGCTTATGTGGATGATAAATTTACTCATCTTCACATGACAATAATAATGCATTTTTTGAACCACCTTAACTTCCATTATAAATTCAAAAATTACAAGATTAATATGGAGTTGGAAAATAATAACTCTCTTAGCTTTTTCATGGAAGTGTTCTTAATTATCTGCAATCCTTGATAACACCTTGAGCTATACTGTATAGGAAACCAACCCATACAACAAATATTTAAGTGACAATTCACACCACCATCCATCCTGCAGTTAGCTACCGGGCAAATCTTTGTATTGTAGGAGCACTGAGGGATCTGTATGATGAACACCGCGGCTGAGCTCACACCATGTTAGAGCAAGCATTAGAATGACAATGCCGTTCGCACGGCAGGTCACAGTGACCGAGTGAAGGCAGCTGCACAGTGGAGCGAGTACTCCTGCTGTCCCTACCTTGTGAGAGGCGTAACTGACAAGATTAGCTAGCATTTGAGGCGGGCTTCAATCAAAACTACTTTAAGCCGCTGAAGAAGATGGTCAATTCCTACCACCGTCAATGCAATATTCCTCACTAAGACCCAGGAGTGTAAGTCAGATTGTGACTGTGGCCTCTTTATATTGGACAAACAAAGCAAGCAATAAGAACCTGCAGTGAAGAGAACATATAGCTGACATTAAATATAGAAGACCCAACAAGTCGGCAGTGTGTGACCATACATTAAATCACCTGCAAACCATTACATCAGATTTGATCGACCACAATCCTCGCTAAAGAACACCGATTCCTACCAAGGATGATCCGTGAGGCTATTGAGATTAAAAACATCCAAATTTCAATAGAGAAGATGGTTGGGTTCTACCACCCGCTTGGGATCCCATAATTAACTAAATTAAAATTTAAACCCAAACTAATACCACTGCTGGCTGTACAAGATAAAATGAGTTCATTTTGTATAGGTCGAGAGTACAGATTAAAAATATAATAAAAAATTAAGATCTGGAAACCCCGCTTCAGCACTGGCAAGAAGACGCATGACATCTCAGTTCACCCGTGACCACGGCCGCTGGAAAGTGTTCGAAACGTCGGAATTTAAATGTAAATAAACGCGATAAAATCCGTAAAGTAATTTTATTTAATAATGTATAATATTGCATAAACTAGAAATAATTATGACTTATTTCTATGGCTTTTAGTGTTAGTGGAATAACATTTTGGTTAAAATATTTACGCTTATTCAGCTGAAAAATTCCGCATTGTATATTATTTTGCTTTAGCTTTATAAGTTTAATAAATTTAATTATAGTTTCATTTAATAACCGGAAACCTTCTTATTAAACCTTAACTATCATTTCACAATCATTAATTACCGTACGTGGTATAATTAATATTTTATGATTTTAAGCAAATAATCGCAACGAATACGTAATAAATGTACATGGAAAAAATGTACAGGAAACTTAGTTGTCAAAAATATATAATACGGGATCTAATCCAGGCAGCTTATTAAGGATCAGTACGATATCTTATATATATAATAATTGGTATTAATCTTGAAGATTTAATTTTAATCTTTAAATTTATTCTTTAATTAAGGATTAAAGTTAATTTATAAAATGTTCAAAACGATTACAAAAGATCTTTTATTGAAACCTCAAAATATTAGTTGTGATTTTTAAGCGACGAAATTTTATAATAATATAAATTTTTTGAGGCTCCAACAAGAAGTCTTATGTACGTTCTTTTGTAAGTGTATATTCTATCATGTTCATTAGGTTCTTGCATAGATGTAATGTTTTCTATTATTACCTTTTTATTCCTAGGTAGTTTCTTTTTTATAAAACTTCAGCTGGTGCCCATTAATGTCAAAAGTAGTGTAAAAACTTACTGTATTCTGGTTTGAAGAGCATCGCAATCTCACGCTGAATGAATCTTTGCGTTTACTATGTGTTTCATTTGCCTTCAGGTGAACATCCTGCTTGTCCCATCGTTAATTAAGAAAAGGAATTTGTAGATCAATAAATAGTTTGATTGTAGGTAAGATATAGTTTAATTTTGCCCACGTAAAGTTTTAGAAGTTATGCTTTCATGCTACACTGAAAATTCTATTATAGTGATTGGTTCTATAGAATTGCTTTCATAATTTTTTATTAATACAAATAAAGACAGACACTTAAAGGTTTTAATTGTTAATAAAAAAAGACGTATACTTAGACTTCATGTCCAGTTTGAGCTAACAAATGATTTTTAAATAAAGCCTAAAGCTTTGCAAAAGACTTTTCCAAATCCAAACGTGAACTAATAAGAGTCTTTTAAGGAAAAAACATTTATGCTATTTTTTAACATTTACACATATTAACAAACGTAATAAAATATAACTGTTGTTAGATATTATTCATCTAATTATGTTTTTAAAATATTACTTTTGATTAATTATTTTTCGTTCCATTGGAATTATGGAGTAATTATTTTGTCTTAGCAAAGAATAACAAATTGTTAGATAAGATTTGTTAGAATTGTCATTAAGCCTTAAGACATGAATGCCTTTACAGTTGTTTGAACTTAAAAGCCAAGTCATAAACTTTTTATTTGACTATCACTGGTGACAGGACCTTCCGGGTTGGAACCACCGCGATGCCTATTTCTGTCGGAAAGCAGTAGTGTGAAAACACTGCTGTGTTCCGTTTGAAGGGCACCGAGCCAGCGTAATTTTACTGGGTAAACGGGCTTAACATTCCCTTGTCTCACGGTAGGCGCGTTGTGATTGATTTTTTGGGATAACGATGGGAATTGCCGACAATTGGATCCGGCGTCGACCATTCCCCACGGTGGCCCCCTGCTAGTTCAGGAGTAGGCAATAAAGAAAAAGAAAAAAAAACTTTGAATAATTTATAAACGTCATTTTTGTTATTTTTCTTATTTTTTTCGTAATCACCAGTACAAAAAATTATGGAAATAAATTTGTTTTTTTTATTAAAAGTGCATTTTTATTAAATTATTATTTTTTAGGATTAAAGATTTTAATGATATTTTAAAAACAATTTTAAAAATATTGTTTTTTTACTGTTTAAAAAAATTAAGAATCCAATATTGTTATAAAAAATACTTTTTAAAAAACAACAATTTGATCTGCAAGGGATCTTGTGGAAGGTTTTTGTATAGATATTAAAAAAGTAACGAAATTTTTTCTTGATAGACAACAAAAAATAAAAATCAAACGAAAAAATTTATAAACGGTTTTTCAGCATCAACGGTAATTAAAGTAAAGGTGAACGGACCTAAAGCGTTAGGAGAGCACCAAAAAATGGACCCTAAAACAGCGACAAAAGTAATTGCAAAAAGGTAATAATTTAAACCGAAGTTACATCAACAATAATAAAACGATTAAAATTTTGTATTAAAAGGGTCCCTTTGTCTAAAGATTAACTTTATAATTTTATTTAAAAAATAAAATTAATAAAATCATCATAGCCAGTAAAAAATATTGAAAATTAAATCCAACAATAAATCAAAATTTCCAAGCTAGTACTATAGGGTTCACACAAAGGGTTTCCAAAAGTAATTGGACCGCAGGACAAACGATAAAAATCAATATAATTTGAAGCTTTTATCCTTAATGTTAAATCGTATCTTATGTTATTGAAGGTTATACAAAAATACTTTTTAAAAAAATTTATCCCTAGTTAGTGAGGCTTTGTACCTAAATGCTTTTCCAACCCTGGGACTTTTATTATAATTACACACTAAAGCTATAAATTTTTTTATGGGCGTAAAATGGAAATTTTATTATAAATATTTAAAAAAATCAAAATATACACTCGCAAAGAATTTTCTGAGATTGGGGCCGACCTATGGAAAAGTGCAACTGTTTGATGGATGCTAGTGGGAACACTTGATCTCCTTGACAACTTATGGAAGGGCCTTATGCCTAGTAAATTTGGGCTTTTTTCCAAAATACTAATAATATTGTTATTGACCTTACCTGGTTGTTTCTTTAAGATAATTCACAATGAACAAAACATTGGCTATTGTAAATTATTTTTTAGGAGATTGACATTTATGTAGATCTAATTAAAAGCTGTTGATTGGGATGTTTAACATGATGAATTTTCATCTCTTTTCGTACCTTTTTGTAATCAGTTATAAGCTTTTTGCACAAAAGATGTCTTTTTTAAACACAGAATTACTGGATACAATGACACACGTCTATAATTTAAAAATTTGAGGGAAAATGCGTATAAAAATAAAATAAATACATAACAAAATAACGAAAAATATTTTTACAACATGTCTCAGACTATTTAAAAGTATAAAAAATATCAAATCTTTCCTTAACCAGAAATTATTAAAATAATGCTAAATTTGTCAATGGATAGTTTTGGTATGGGTATGCTTTATAAAATGTTGAAAAATAATTCCCACATAAATGTTTTTCCTATAAATTTAAAATGTTTCTGATATAAACACTCATTGCCTGCATTATTTAAATATATTCCCGTTTAAAGTGTATTTTGTTTGCGGTAAATTTTTAATTGTTGGTAAAACATTCAAAACCAATATTAAATTTTGGATATTTGGGAGCAAAAGTTGGTTTTTAAATTCCAGTTTTTTCGGCTTAATTTTTTTATAGCCATCCTAAAAATTAGGTTATATTAAGTGTTTTACTTTTAGTTTTTTGATTTATTATGTTTAAAAAATTATATTTTCCATTTATTTATTACCCACGACCCGAATGGACCAATGTGACAATTAAAGAACCCTTTGGAGAAGGCGTCCATTAGGGCAAGCCTATTTCCAGCGGTGGACTAACAAGGGCGGGTGATGATGATGAATAGTTTACTGAAACAATTTGAAATTAAAAAAAAAGACGTATAAAATAAAAGCAATCTTACTATTGTTATCTTTTATTAAATAGAAAATGCCTTTTGTAAAAGACACCTTTGATCTGGGTTTCATCGTGTGGGTAATATGGGCGTAATGTGCTCGGAGAGGGTCAAAATGATAACCCAGCTGGATATCATCCAATTTTAGGTGAGCTTGGCCCCTCTACAACCCGCGGTTTCCAACCAGGTGTGGATTTATTGGGATAATATTTTTACATTTTTTTAATAGATCCTTCCACCTTTACCCGTGTCATTTTATATGGTTTTATATAGGAAAAATGTAGTATTTGTCTCACACTAAGGTGGTTTGCTTTCTAAAGGTAATAAAATCAAAAAGCGTCGAAAAATTAAAGTAAGTTGCTAAATCAAATATATATTATACGGCCTTTTTGTACAGAAATCTTTTCTTGGAGGCTAGACCAACCTTTAAAAAGAGATGATGCTAGTGTTGGAACAATTATTTCCCCCTCTAAAAATTTATTTTGGATTGATCTAGGTGAGGTTTGTATTTTCAATAATTTAAAAATCGTAAAGTATTAAATAAATTTAAAAACATATTTATCAAAGTAAGTAAAAAAAAAATAACTGGCACTTGCTTAATTTATATGCCCAGTTAGACTTAGTCGGGAAACCACACATCATTTTATGTGTACACCATTTCCCACAGCGTAATCAGCGCGGAATATTCTCAGTGACAATTAAAATGTTTGGAAGATTTATTAGGTCCTTACAAAGTTTTAATAAATTTACCGATAAAATATTTAACATTTTGTTTTCCATTAAAACTTAAACAAAAAACACCTTTTTGAACGTTTCTTTTTATTAATAAAACTTTTTTCTCACTATAAAGTTTTTTTTGATTTTGATTGATATTCCTTACAAAGAAATCGGGAATTTAAAACTTATAAATTTTAATCAATTTTTATCATTATAAAACAATGTCATAAAGTGGCTTCACATATTTTCCTGGGTATAAAATATATAGATAGGCAGATCGAAAATAAAGGTGTTTGACACAAACCAAAAATTTGCCACTTTTATATTTTTTGTTTAAATTTAAAACGACTTGAACTTTTTTGAACAAAAATTGTTAATTTTTTAAAATTATTCCATTTGCAAAACTATTTTTTCAAAAATAAAGTTATTGATTTTTTTGGAACAAAAGCGATGGTACGATTACTGGTCATAAAACACGAATATTTAATTGTTCGTTCTAAGAAATTGGATGCATGTTTGTTCGTTTTTAAGGCTCAAAAGAAAAATTTTCTTGAAAAATGTCTTTAACATTACGACATAATCTTGATAAATTAAAGTATAAAAATTTAAAAAAAAAATTATTATATTGGGAACTTCTTGGTCAAAAATCAACCATCCCCATCTAATCCATGGCACGAAAAATCTTAACGAAATATGAAAAAAATTAAATTATTGTTTTGAATAGTAGAATGAAATGAAAATATATAACAGTAACAATGTTATTCCATTAGGTATTTAATATATTTTTTCAATTTTGAAAATGAAGTGAACACTGAGTGGGACAAAATCAAAGTCAAGTCAAATATCTTTATTAATACGGAGCATTACACTTTCTATTGATTGTCAAAAAACAACCACCGTTGGAAATGGAAGCCTCTGACCTGAGAAGAACCGTGATTGTTCAATTTATACGTTCACGATAGCAGAACCATTACTAATTTCTATCATCTCAGAATAATTTATAAGATTTAAAATTTCTGAGATTGATGGCAAACATTTCCTAAAAATCTTTAAAGTATAAAAGTACAAACCTTTCTTTATGCCTATTCTTGTAAAATGTGTAATTTAGTTGGTTTACTTCTAAATATTTAAAAATGCAAAGTATTTTTTTCATTATAATTTAAAATATCTTATGTCTAAACCACATAAATTTTACTTTAAAATATTACTCTGTTTTCTATACATCTATTATGAGAACAAATAAAACAAGTCGGTAAGGAAGAGCAAATTATGCTCCCAATAATTAGGTGAAATGCAAAAATATATTCCTATAAATACTGATCACAATGACTTCAATGTCCTACTAAAACATTGGTATATTGTCTTTTTATCATGTCTAAAAATAAGTGTATTGCGACATGAAATTGCATTGAGGACTTTTAACCTCCTAGGTTTCTTCTAAATAAACTACTACATAATCTCATGTCATCATCAGCCTGTCATGTCCACTGCTGGACAGGCCCCTAATACATTAGGGGTTTGGACCACCCGGCACGCTGGTCCAATGCGGGTTGGTGGGTGGACCACTTTTCATGCCCATCCGACGCATGGATCATCTTTCTTTTCAAACTTGGGTGATCGGCCTTATCCCACAACCAAGAAACAACAATGAAAATTGGTCCGCAGGATTCGAACCACGACCTCGGTTTTAGAGCACAGCCCACACCACTAGGCTACAGGCAGTTTCATGTAGTATATACTACATGCGAAGTTATTTAAATTATTTTTTGGTGTTTTATTCATCCCTTAATCATTAAACAAAATCAAATTTAAAAAATCCAAAATATGACAGTAAAGGTGACCATATAATCAATAATGAATTACTATAAAATTGTAGAAAACCATCCACAGTTCAACAAAGGAACTTTAGAGGCCTCACTTTACACACCAGGGTCGATTCCGTAATGTTAAATTAGCTTAAATTTTCGCTACATTCAGATAGAACCTACGGGAGGCGTCGTAAGTATGTTATGTTGATAATACATTTAAGCACCTGGAGGTCGTTTATTGCTAGTTGCTTAGTTTGTGTGAGTATTTTTTGGACTAAAAGGAATTTAATTTTCAAATAAATAACAATTCAAGTAAAAAACAGAATTAACCCAAGTATACTGTATCCATTTTATTAATCCTATCTTTTTATTATTAAAGTACTGACTAAAAGTTATATTATTTAGATTAATAACGCAAAAACTAAATAATATTTTTTTTTGTACTACTACAATAGCTTTTGTCAAAGTTTATAAAACATTTGTCAATAAAAAGACAAAATTAAAACATTAACTTGATTTAAAGACATTTAACAATTCATATATGCTCATCAAGAATGTCAGTTTATAAGGTAAAGCTCATCCACTCTAAAACAAACAAAATAAAGAATATGAAATAATTAGTTATTCTGCAAACATTTATATTTAAAATCTCATCTTATTAAGACTGCGAATAAATATAAACAGAGTAACCCGTAGTAACTGTAATCTGACGTTATATATCAAGCGTTTCTATTGACGAATTGTCATTGAGATGTTGATGTGTCACTGAGTGGCAATTAACTAATACCAACACCGTACGCTACTACGCTTCGTTGCTATTGTTCACTTCGTTTACATTTCTTCGGCGTCTAAATTAGCTAAACTATTTTATTACTTCAGACCTACTCCATTTTATAATGTATAAAATATTGTAGTTACTTATACTAAAACTCACAGACCTTTTGATAGATACAACATTTTTAGAGAGTTTAAAACTCTTCACTAAAGAAGAAAGTTAGTTTGACAAGTTCTGATCTAAATTCGCTCTGCAGGAAACATTTCTGTTGGCAGCCCATCAACGTTTAACTAATTTTTATGTTAAGGTTGCTGCATTTCATAGTTACATCTCAAATTTATATTCTCAATTACATTTTAAAAATAATTGTGTTTTTAACCTTTCTATGTATTGTGTTTTATTTTTATTTAATACCTATAAATTTATAATATTTATTGCAGCATTCATCATCATCATCATCAGCCAGTATTAGTCCACTGCTGGACATGGGCCTCCTCTAATACACTCCTTTCCATTAGAACGTTTTGGACGTTTTCCTTCATGAAGCCGTGCAACCTGAATCAACGGGCTACCCATACCAGGTATGTTTTAATTGTTTTTTTCCTGAAAAACCTACATTTGCAGAGTGGTTGGTGTAAACTGAATGAAAATAGACGAAGATCGGATGCGGTGGCGTGCATTAGGGAAGGCCTGTGCCCAGCAGTGGCTGATTTGGCTAATAATGATGATGCGTAAAATGTGGAAATTAAGGTGGCCTTTTAAAGCTTTCTTGACAAACGAACAACGCTTATGGCTTTCCATGACCATAGATACTTCGTAATATCTGAAACCTAGAGAAAATTTTATTCAAGTTAAACTCTGTAAAAGTTCGGAAGTCTTTTGAACAAATACAACAAAAAAATTTATATATAATAAAGTCGCTATAATATGTTTACAACGATAGCTAACTATTTGGAAAGCAGTTTTTTGTAAATACAACCATATCTATCATATAATAATTACTACACGCTAATAAGATAAAAATAGTAACTCTACACATATGAGCTACATATAGAATGGATATATTATGTACATTATAAACAGATGACGATTTACTGAACAATTTCTAGTACTCCTTTTACAACTTTAACCACAATAGTATTACTATATTCCTATCGAATGTTTATGTATAACCAAATTTCATCTAATTCAGTTCTGTGTCATGACATTAAAACAAACCAGACAGACGATAACAGACATTATTGTTTGCTTATTCAATATTATCTGATGGTGGTATGGATATACAATAAATTGTTTTATCGTAACATGTTGAAGTTGTTTGACAGCTGATGAGTTGAATTCCATATTGATTTGTTTATATAAGTATGGATAGTAAATGTTCTAAAAAAACTTTACTGTTTAATATTCCATAACGTTATTAACAAAGATATGATTTATATCAGTAAACTTCATATCATTACCTATTTAAAATATATCGCTTTTCTGTCATTATCTAGTTTTCTTTTCAGAATCTAAAATGATAAATCGTCTAAAGTTCAGAAACGTTAACATCAAGAGCATTATGATATTGTCAACAATTCAAATAATTATCATCATTATAAATTAAAATATTTGAACAGAAACTAGATCTTTAAAAGATTTGTTTTCATATCTGTTTCTAAGTAAATTACCTTAAAACTTCTCTATCAAAGTATTTGAATTCAACATAAATATAATTAGGTATCAAAATGACGATAACTGAAAGAAGAAACGTTTGAATTAATGTCAAGTCTGTCATTATATATATCAAATTTGAATCACGTTACAAAGTAGGTCTTTGAGAAATTTACCTTTCTAATTCCACGGGCGCCTCAGATGTCAATAGTAAATACTAAAAAACGGAATGTCGCTTTTGGAGGTCCTTAAAAAATAACAAACTTGATATTTTGTATTGCTTTCAGCAATTTACTTTGTGTTGTGCTAGATTTTGTATTTGGTAATTTTTGAAACTAGATAAAATAGTCTAACAACTGTTTTTTTTTAGTTGTTGGTAATAATTTAATAAATCACTAGCATCGCAAGCAAAACGTTATTGTATTTATTATTACATTGTAGTAACGTACAACCGATACTTGTAGTCCTTCAGAGGCTCTTCAATTTCGTCCTACAGGATGGTATTAAGCCAGAAGCGTGGAGCAGAAGTTTGGTGGAGCTGTTCTTCAAGAAAGGTGATAAAAGCCTCTTGAAGAACTACAGACCGATTTGCCTTCTGAGCTGCGTTTATGTCCTGTTCTCGAGAGTCATCTTGAATCGTCTCGCTTCCAGACTAGACGAATTTCAGCCTCCCGAACAAGCTGGATTTCCAAAAGGCTTCAGTACCATAGACCACATATTTACGTTGCGGCAGATTATACATAAGACCGAAGATTATAAACTGCCTTTATTCTTGGCGTTTGTGGACTATGAGAAAGCCTTTGATTCTGTCGAAATGTGGGCTGTGCTGCAGGCCCTTCAGCGTTGCCAAATTGACAGTCGGTATATCGAGGTTCTAAGGTGTTTGTGCAGCAAAGCCACCATGTCCGTCCGAGTACAATCCAGTAGTACGATGCCTATCCAATTGCAGAGAGGTGTAAGACAGGGTGATGTTATATCCCCAAAACTCTTCACCGCTGCATTGGTAGACGCCTTCAAACTTATGAATTGGGAAGGACGAGGTATAAGCATCAACGGCGAGTGTATTACCCACCTTAGATTTGCCGACAATATAGTCATCATGGCGGAGTTGTTGGAGGACCCAAATGCTCAACAGTGTCTCTCAACACGTGGGCCTTAGGAAGACAATGGACAAGACGAAAGTAATGTCTAACGGTCATGTCATGCCTACGCCGGTGGTTGTTGGGAGTGCTGTGCTCGAAGTTGTTGACGAATACATTTACCTGGGACAAGTAGTCCGATTAAGTATGTCCAACTTCGATGCAGAGGTCCATCGACGAATCCAGCTCGGATAGTCACCGTTCGGGAAGCTACGACATGTCCTCTCGTCCAATATTCCTCAATGCCTGAGGACTAAGGTCTTTGAACAATGTGTGTTGCCAGTGATGACCTAAGGCACTGAGACACGGTCTGCGTGATAAAGTGCGTAACGCAGCCATCCGCAGAAGAACCATGGTAACTGACATAGCACGCAAAATTAGCAAGCTGAAGTGGCAATGGGCTGGCCACTTAGCTCGTAGAACCGATAACCGTTGGGGAAGAAGAGTGGCAGCCTCGTAATGGCCATTGCAGTGTCGGACGACCCCCCACCAGATGGAGTGGCGACCTGTGCAAAGGTGCAGGAGGTCGGTGGATGCAGGTGGCACATGATCGTACCTCTTGGCGACTTATGTAGGAGGCCTATGCTCAACAGTGGGCTCTGACAGGCAGAAAAGACGAGTTACGTACAAAAAATATTGAAAGAGATAAAATATTTACAAAAAATTTGACTGACTTCTAACAGCGTATAACTATTTTACGCAATATGAGCAGGCAACAACGCGTTCTCCGTACGAAATTGAGACGCAGTTTCTGCCACCGCATTTTAAATTTGTGATAACTTTTGCCTGCCTGCGTAGCCTAGTGGTATGGGCGTGTGCTTTAGAAACCGAAGGTCGTGGGTTTGCATCCTGCGGGGACGCAAAAAATTGTGAAAATTTGTTGTTTCCTAGTTGGTTAGGGCAACTTGGGCCGATCACCCAATTGTCTGAAAAGTAAGATGATTCATGCGTCGGATGGGCATGTAAAAAAAGTCGGTCCACCCAACAACCCGCATTGGACCAGCGTGGTGGGATACGGTCCAATTCCCCTAATGAATAGGGGTGTATTAGGGGAGGCCTATGTCCAGCAGTGGACTAACAAAGACTGATGATGTGTGATAACTTTTAAGGTATTGATTTTATCAAAATGTCGTCTAATACGTTTCTTGTACATAGAATGATTTAAATAACTTTTATGTGAGCTTCAATTGTATATTCTTAAATAAGCTGTAAATGAGCCTGATTGCATTTTATTTTAAATATTCACATTAAAATGCTTATTGTGCGTTATTGACTGCCTCCGTAGTCCATAGTGGTATGGGCGTGTGCTTTATAATCCTGCGGGTACTTAACAAATGTTCATTGTTGTTTCCTAGTTGGTTAAGGCAATTTGGGCTGATCTCCCAATTGTCTGAATAGTAAGATGATCCATGCGTCGGATGGGAATATAAAAAGACGGTCCACCCACCAACCCACATTGGACCAGCGTGGCGGAATACGGTCCGGAATCCCCTTATGGATAGCAGTGTATTAGAGGAGGCATATGTCCAGCAGTGGACTATCACAGGCTGACGATGATGATGATGCATTAATCTTAAAACATAGACATATGCTATTCCGGTCTTTAACTTAAAAGTTTATTTTCTTAATAATAAGCATTATTTTATTTTTATTTTTACAAACAGATTACTTGACAAAAAAGGTTTACAGAAAACACTCTTTTTAAGGGCTAGTTCTAAGGGACATTGTAATTTATTGTACGGAGAGACTAACGCATTTAATTACATTCTCGAGATCTATTACATTAACATTAAATCTATCATAAGACGAATGAATTAGCTGTACATTTAAAGTGCTGTTCGCGCGCGTTTCTTTATCGTCTAACACAGCCGCAAATTGGTTACGCAATTATCTTCCTTGCCTTTCATACTATACCGCTCCTTTCGCCTAGCCTTCATTTTTCCTTTAAATTTTTCCTCATCTCGCGTAGAAAGAGTGTATAAGGTGAATACTTCGTGAAGCGGTCAGCGGCCAGGCCCGCTGCAGTCGACCAATTGCCTTCCGGAGTTCCTACGCAGCGCATCATGTTTGTAAAGTCACGCGACGCGAATAGTCAACGCTCCGTTCTAATAATTTTACGTTTGCCGCGAACCCCAACCGTATCAACACAGATTCCTGCCGCCATAGCTGTGTTGCCATCAGACGAGGTATTTTTCCTTCCCTTTTTTGAAATGTTAAGTCATTTTTGTTTCCGATTCTCGGCACCTACCTTTTGGAGACCAAATTATGTCAATAAAGATTAAATACCTCTATATAGAATAACCGTTTTTTAAATTGAGTGTCAGATGTTCTTCTTTAATTTGGCAGCATTTTCTTAAAAGACTGACGTCAATGGACGCACGCAAAAATGTTCGACTTCCGCGCTCATTCTGCCTACTTGAAAGAAGAAGAATGGCATGCCGCAGACCAGACCCCTTTAATTTTACCTTCAGATCGCATTAAATTTCCTGGGTTGTTCTATATTTTTGCCGTTGTTATTAATTTTTCCTTAATTTTGGAGAACATATTCCGGCACAAAGCAAACAAATTTACAATTAGATATAGTGCGTTAATTAACTTTTAATTAATCTTGATCTTATATGTTTCAGTCCTACATATAACTACATAGTTCAGTAAATAACTGCTACAAGTGTGGAAGTTGTAAAAATTTTCTGAGCTTATAGGACAACGACTTTTCACCCTCCAGGAGTAGAAGACCCAGGAGAGAGATCAGGAGATTCAAATGGCCATTAAATGAATTTATAAATTTTTTTATCTTTTGCTTGATATCTGTCGCTAATTATCCTTAAAAAGTTTGTACTTTGAGAGAACCTTAGGGAGATTGATGAAATATAAATGAAATTTAGGCGTAATTAATAAGAAAGATTTATTTGATAAGTACACAGTCGTTCAATTACAAGAAAGAACCACCATGACACGCTTCACAGAAAAAAAAGAGGAAGAGAGATAGCAAGCAACAAGACACTATACTACTATACTATCTATGCTACTCTTACTATTACATTGTCTTTATTTAAACACCCCCCCCGTCAATGTAATAACATTAATTAACAAATTATGTGACAATTGAAAAAATATATAATTTAACCAACCCTTTTACACTTATCATTAACATCACAAAAGAAATAAGAAGGACATTTAACCAAGACTTATTTACAGGTTCATACCACATAGCTTCACAAACTTTGAAAGTGTATTACTAATGATGGACTTTGTTAACATATCAGCAATTTGATCTCTTGTTGTCACATATTGTATACATATCTTTTTATTTTCAATCAGTTCAGTTATATCATAATATTTGATATCAATGTGCTTTAATCGCTTTACACTATTTGTATTTGCAATCATTATGGCAGCTTGATTATTGCAATGCGCGATAGCAGAACATACATTACTCACATTGAAATTACATAACACATTAATAAGCCAGCATGCCTCACTTCCAGCCATACTCATTGCTACATATTCGGATTCTGCTGACGATAGACTCACAGTACTCTGCTTCTTAGAGCACCAAGATAAAAGGCAATTTGAATACATGAAGCAGTAACCAGTAGTGGATTTTCTGTCTCGAAGGTCCCCTCCCTATTCAGCATCACAAAATCCAACCAGCTTGCTATCATCACATTTATAAACTAGTTTGTAATTCAATGTGTGTTTAATGTACCGCAAAACCCTTTTTGAGCTTGCCAATAACATGTTAGTAGCGCAAACTTGATATCTTCATGTTCTACATTACTACCAAACATCAACATGACATCAACATATAAGAGAACATATATTTGTTTCGAATCATTACATTTAGAGTACAGACATGAGTCACACTATTCTTACCATTGTCATAAGCGCTATCTGGAAAACTTATGTAAACATTTTCCTCAATCGCCCCATACAAAAATAGACACAGTAAACCGGTAATTTTAATTTAGTTGCTACGGCCAAAAATAGTCTGAATGTACTTAACTTTGCAACAGGTACATATACATCACTTAGGTTTAAAATATGATTTTGCTGAAGCCTTCTGGCTACCAAACGTACCTTGTATTGAATATTATTATTATTTTGTTAATTCTTAAATACCCATTTACTACTTACAACTTTTTCATTATCTGGTATGGCACAAATACTCCAAGTATTATTACCTTTGAGGATTTTTATTCTCTCCCTCCCTTTGAATAGCTTCCTGCCATTTGCATGCATCCGGACTATTAATAGCTTCACAATAGGTTTTTGGCTCACAGTTATCTAATTTTACATTATTACAGTTATAGAAAACAGTCTGCTTCCTTTTACGTTTGATTTTAGGATCCACATAACGTCTCAAAACCTCAACTCACTCATCACTATCACTGGGATCATATAGGTTACCCTCAGAATCACTCTGCATGGTGCACTGAGAGTCATCACCATCCACGATATGTAGTTGGGGACTGGACACACCTGCAGCACTGGTATCTTCTACTTGCGCACCTACCTGAACTGTAGCTGAACCCTCAACAATCATTGGTTGTCTCACATTGTTGTATTGGCTTCACTGGACTGTTGTTCACAAAAACAATGTCTCGTTTGGTCTCAACTTCATTTTTCTGTGGAAAATATACTCTATAGCCTTTTTTTGTTTCTCCATACTCGACCATAATGCCTTTTTCACCTTTGGCATCCTACTTACGCCTTTTTCTTTGGGCATGTGGACATAAGCAGCAGTACCAAATATTTTGAGGTTATTTATGTCATAACTTTTGCCTGACCACAATTCATAAGGAGATTTCCCTTCTATTGAGCTTTTAGCAGTTCATTAATCACAAAGGCAGCTATATTAACTTTTCAGCCCAAACTGATGGGTAAATCTTTAGCATATAACATAGTTTTAGCCGCTTGCACCAAAATCCTATTTTTCCGCTCAGCTGCTCCATTTTGTTCAGGAATAAAAGTCACAGATGTTTTATGTATAATCTCTTTGTTCTGAAACACTTCTTTGACCTCTTTGTTTATGATTTCGGTTCCACTATCACTTCGAAATATTTTTATCTTATTTCTTTTTTCATTTTCAGCCTGAGATATGACGTTATTTATACACGATTTAATTTTATCTTTTGTTTTCACAAAGAACACTCGCCTGTACTTTGAGTATTCATCTTTAAATACCACAAAATATTTTGATCCGCCGATCGATGGCTTCTCCATAGGACCACAGGTATCCGCGTGAATAATTTAGCATACTCTCGACGTAACATTGTTACTTACAGGAAACGGCAAGCGGTGAATTTTCCCTTCAAAGAGCAAATTTCATATGTTTGACTATTGGCATTTTAATTTAATATTATTTTCTCCAGAACATCTTTCACATACCATCAACCAGCGATCACCTTGTTTTGTTTATAGAACTTGCATTTATTCTCTTCCGTAACGATATAACCTCTGCTTATCTATCAATTGACGAGAACAAATTTGTTTTCAGCTCAAATTTAATTCAAAGTTAGAAATTCAAGAAAATAAACAAATGTATTAGAAAGACAGAAAAATTGTTAAAATATAGGCGTAAGTATTTACAAAAATTATGGAAATATGTAAAGACAGGAATTTACTTAAAGATAAATAAACCCTATGTTATTATGAGGCTAAGACAGCTCAGCTGTCTCCATTGAGAGCTCTGTCAGTACGCTGCAGGCTGAGATTGCATCTTTTAATGCAATCTTTAAATGTTCTTTCTAAAAAATATGAGGGCATCCCAGAGGAAATTTCAGAACACATTCTGGCTATGAATGACCTTGTGGATTTGTTAAACTATAATTCTGACAGATTTGATTCCTTGACAAGAAACTGTGATGTGACTGTCAAAGCATACAGAGGTCGTTCAGAGCTGAAGTGTGCTAAGCCTTGTCTAAGACTAAGCGTCTCACAGTGGCCTTAAAGACATATCAGAACATATTTCTTCTAACAATTATATTAAAGTATACAGTGATGAACTGGGAAGAAATATGGGCTCATTCCTACTGATAAGTGTTCAGGGAATCAGTATCTAACATCTGTATGCCTGGAGCTACTTACTCACATATAATGAGAAAAAATTTGACCGATACATTCCCCAACCATATTTTAATCATTTTGATTGGAGAGAGGAAATGTTAATAGACAAAACCTATTGACTATCAAAACTTAATAAACAATGTAAAAGTATGCATACTGTCACATTTCCCTACCTTAAGAGTTCACAGGAAAACAATAATAGATATAACTAACTAATTATTTAGGCATATGTATCATAAAAATAATTGTAAATATTCTTATGAACCTATTTAAATAAAATTAATTTAATTGACATTAATAATATATTAAATTATAATAATTGTTTTGACATTTGATAGGGTTTACCTATCTAATTTTATAAAAACAATTAGCTAGTTTGCTATACTATTGTATTTCTAAAACACAGTCAATGGCTTGGCTAACAGACCCTGCTTCTATTGGCAGGATCAAACATTGAACTCTCAATTTGGATCACGTTCCAAGTAATTTAAATTAAATATTAAGACAACGGAGGAAACCTCTTGCAAATAAATAAAAATTTTACAATTAAATGTATTTTTAAATAATAAAACTTTTAATAATAACAACTATTGTATAAACCTGGTACATCAAAATATACAGAGATTGCCAGTAAGGAACATGAAGTTGAGCTTATTCTTAAATAGCTGTAAAATAGATATTTTATGTATAACTGAGCACTAGCTTCAAGAACATCAATTTATGCCTGATTTTGGATGTCACCAGGTTGCCTATTCAGTGAGATAAAGCTATCGCGATGGCTCTTTAATATTTATTAATAATGCTTTAAAATATAAAAATCGTAAAGATGTTTGAGCCTCTCTATTGAACGGACTATTGAAATAGCCTGTGCAGAGCTGGAGCATTTCATTGTTGTGTGCGTATACAGACCTCCACTTCGTTATATGAACCTTTGAAGTTGTGTTAGAAGAGATATTATTAAAGCTATCTGAATCTAATAAATATATTATAATTTGTGGTGACTTCAATATTAATTTATTAGATAATTCTACAACCAATTGAATTCAGATCATTGTTAAGTTCATATAACCTAATCAATTTATTTCTTGAACCTACTAAGTTAACTGAGACTTCTGCTACATGTATAGATAATATATTTACAAACTGTAAACCTTTAAACAAGTCAATAATTAAAAATTAAGTTCTGACCACTGTGCTGCTTGCTTCTTTTAGATTAAATAAAATATCGGACAAAAATACAAATAAAAAATTATGTTTGTTCCCATGTATAAAAACGTATTGAGAAGTTTAGAAGTAATATATTACAAAAATTGACTATTTACAGTATGATGATAACCCACATGTGTATAATCATTATTCTCTTTTATAGGAAAGAATTTAAATCCATATTTACTTCTAAACGGTTAAATCAAAGGGTTCTGTAGCTTTTAGTGAATGGGCAGCAGTTGGAATTCACACAAAGCAGAGCAAAGATATATAGCTTTACGGTGAAAAACATATAATCATAATAAGACCTTTGTTGCATGTCAGTGCTATTCAAAATATTTAAAAAAGTTTGTACTGTCGCGAAATCCTTATATATAAAAAAAAATTAAAATTCATCAGACAAAATAAAAATGACTTAGGTATTATCAACAGTGAAGCTGGAAGGGTAAGAGCAACTCTAATATGAGCTCTAAATATTGATGACGTTCCATAGAAGCTGACGAAGATTTTGCGACTTATTTCGAAAAATTCTTCTCGGACATTCCGGTTTCTACTACCAAGTCACTTATCTTCTCCAACAGTTGCAGTCACTATTAAAGATAATACCAATGAATGTACAGAGAATTTTAATTTTACGGACGTAAATACGAGATATTGTAGTACATTTAAAACTTTAATATAAAAAACTACAGACCTATGGGGATCTCTGTTAAGGTGATAAGTTCTATTATCGATGTAATATCACCTCACCTAGCTAGCAATATTCAATGAAGTATCAGAAGGGCGAGTTTCCTGACCTGATGAAGCATAGAAAATTATTCCGATATTTAAATCAGGATGTAATACGGACCCTATAACTTCAGACCAATATCTATATGCCTACTCTTAGTAAATTATTTGAAAAACTCTTACTAAATCAATTAGTTAAACATTTCAATCGCAATTGCCTTTTAAATAACAAGCAGTATGGATTCACTAGGTCGCTCAACAACCGACGCAGGCATCAGGCTGTCAAAGCATTTTGAGGCTTGGGAAGCATCACAGGATGCTTTAGGCATTTTCTGTGATCTCAAAAAGGCTTTGATTGTGCTACACCATGAGACCCTGGTCAGAAATTACGTCACTATGGTATGAAATACCCACTCAACCTTCTGTCTTCGTACTTGAGCCATCGAATTCAGAGGGTTGACGTGAATAGTAAATGATCTCCAGGGGCCCCGAGTAAATATGGGGTCCCAAGGATCCATTCTTGGGCCTTTTCTCTTCCTCATTATATAAACGACTTACCATGTGTGATAAATAATAGCGAAGAGATAGTGATGTGAGATGATACCTCCTGATTTTTAAAATTAAACGACATACGTCAATAAATGACGATGTAAATAATACTCTCTCTAGAGTAGCGTGGTTTAGTGTTAATACACTATTAAACCAAAGGAAAACAAAATGTATTAGATTCATGACTCCTAATGTGAAACATGGTAAATTTGAAGTGAGTTATAAATGGGGAGGCGTTAGACGTGAGTTGAATCAACTGTATTTCTAGGAATAACTGTAGATACGAAACCTACAATGGGCCCATATTAATAGGCTAAAGTCAAATGCTAAGCTCTGCAGCTTCACGCTGTGAAAAGAATTAGATTATTAACCGATGTGGAGACAGCTCGTTTAGTATATTTTAGCTATTTTCCTTAGTATTATGTCTTATGGCATTCTACGCTGGAAATGCGGCAGATACTAATACGATCTTTGTCACTCAAAAACACGCAATTCGTGCAGTCTATAACCTGGGCCCCAAAAGAATCATTAAGAAAGTTGTTCACTGAAATAAAAATAATGACGTTAGTTCTCAATACATATTTGAAAATTTAATGTAATGTGTCAAAAAATAGAAATGATTTCCTAGACATTGTGATGCACATAACATAGATACAAGGAACAAACATAATCTAATTCTTCCAGCAACTAGACTGCGAAGAAATAAGTAAGTCTTTATGGGACAATGTATACGTTTTACAAAATCCCAGTAAACGTTCAGAATTTAACTATTAATAAATTTAAAAGGTAGTCAAGGAACGTTTATGTTTAAAAGGTTTTAGATATTAATGAATTTTTAAATGATAACACAGCCTGGTAATGGAATGCTGCTCCAGGTCCTGTTTCAAAAATTGCATAATATGTAATGTCAATTATCAAATGTTTGTTATTTTTAAAGGATGACATAAAAATAGCCCACTGAGTTTCTTTCGCTCGGTTCTTCTCAGGTCTGTGCGTCCTTTCCGAACTCGGTGGTAGTGTGTTTGACAATCAATAAGCAAGTGTAAACTTCTATTGAATAAAGATTTTGAATTTGAATTTGAATTTGAATTTGCTCAGGAACATGAAGTACATTGTCCATCGTAGTGTCAATCCACTCGTTCCATTCCAAACTTGCAGCGCCACCTGACCCTTGACATTAATTTTCATTCCGTTCCTATTATCACTCGATTTATCTTTTACGGTCGAATATGAACTGAATAGTTCGTCATCCAACACATATGCTCGCATGTACCTGAAACGAATCACCACTGAGATTTTTGTAACTGTTCATCAAAAACACTGTTGACTATAAAAGCATTACTGTCTTTTTCTTTGTCCTTTTTAAAACGGCACTGGCTCTTTATATGTCCCGGTTTATTACAAAATAACCCTTGAAATCAGGACGACTGTCTTTGAAGTACGAAAATTGTTATACACATTATTATTATTATATCAGCAGTCCTTTGATAATGTCCAAGTTGGTGACACTTATAAGACTTTACACTTTTTTATCTACTTTTGCCATAAGCTCGTAGACGGTGATGGCCGCCTTTCTTTAGTTCTTTCTTCTTCTATTAATAATCTGGCTTACTAGATTTATAATGGTCTGCTTTCATCAGGAGCAGACTCCCATCTGAAGATAAATGCTTGTAATCTTCTGAGTAATGACAAGAACCTTGTAATAACAAATTTATCAGACATATTTTCTCCCAGCTGTTTTAACTGATTCTGCATCCTCATGTATTTTTTGATAAAACATAGACACCTCTGTACCATGAATACTTGTTTTTAGATTTTTGTTCATACACTCTTAATAATTTCCTCCACATAGCCGCCGCAGTATCGCATGAGATGATATGCAACATGATTTCTTCCGTCATCCCCATAACTATCAGCGTTCGAGCTCCGCATCCTGGGTTTACCAAGTACTACGCTGATATCATCTTCAGGTTTACTGTTGTCCCGTCCACTATTTTGTAAAACCTTGACCTCGAGTAACACGAACTTTGGAACTTCCAAATATTCTAATTCCTGGAACCCTCCAGCTCGACGTTCTGTTGTCCACTTCCACTCTGTGTCGAATCCATTTTCTCTCCTGTAGGCTTTCCTGCCTTGCCCAATGATATCAGAACAAGTATTTTTCTTATCGGTGTTACTTAACCTCAAAATGGCGTCAATACACCTGGGCCCATAACCTGATGAAATATAAATGAAATATAGGCGTAATTAATAACAAAGATTTATTTGATAAGTACACAGTCATTCAATTACAAGAAAGAACCGCCATGACACACTTCACAGAAAAAAAGAGGGAGGGAGATAGCAAACAACAAGACACTATACTACTATACTCTATATCCTACTCTTACTATTACATTGTCTTTATTTAAACAGAGATGCTAATATTGACGAGCAGAAAATGACATCGGTATTTACATCGCCCTTGTTTAATTTGTGCATTAAGTATTAAAATTCAATGATTAAAAAGCTGTGTGATTAAAAAAAACGAACACGTATTATAATCTATTTTATTCAGCCATAATACACATCACTACTCTACGAATGTTGTGATCTATTTTGAGATACTATTAAACATATTTGTAACTTTTTCTATTGTGAAAACAAAAATTTATTTCAATAGCTATAATAGTTTAAATTTTTGCTAAAGAAGTTTAAAGGTATTAAGAACAATTTCTTTTTATTATCCTTTATTTGTTTATTTAGGTACTAATATGATGATAGATTTAATTATGAAGTATTGTGATGACAAAAAATATAAATAGAGGTGAAAATTTAAAATATTGCAAGTAAAGTTTTAACAAAACAAAATTGACCGACTTCAACGATGCCGAAATTTTCTTAATTTCCTTAATCTCTGTAAAACTACTAATTAAAAATAAAAAAGGGACCAAATTAAGTTTAGAAAAAATGATGAGTGACTTTCAAGCAAGCTTATAACTATTATCGAAATATAAGCAGGTAAAACGATGTCCCACAATATCGAATAGATGCCGATGCAGTTTTCTGCACGCACTTTAAATTTCTGATTTTTTAAGTTATTTATTTCATCAAAATGACGTACTTAATTTGTTTGATGTACATAGAATGAACAATTATTGCAAGAACTTTGTGAACTTAAACAGTATTATTTTAAATAAGCTTTGAATTTACCTAATTGTAATTTTTATTTATTTATTTATTGAAACTTCTTGCACAGATTCAATTATGCAAAGGCGAGCTTAATGCCTTAGACATTATATACCAGCTAACCTTAAGGTGGTAAAGAGATATTGTGGTAGGTGCACTAGCAAAAAAAATGATATACATACAATGTATATACATACACATATAATCATGCAAATATACATACAAATATAAGTCCTATAATTTACAGATAATTTAACTTAGAGTCTGATACTATTTTTGACAGATGTATGCGGGTCTTTCGTTTACAGTCCAAATAATTCTTATCTCTGTGGGTAGCTCATTCCAAAAGTATAGATTGAATAAAAAAGATTTGTGAATAAAGTCAGTACGGTGAGTGGGACATAGGAGACAACGATAAAACGTAGAACGGAGATTTTATCATCTTGCACACAGCTAAGATATTGGAAATGCGAAGACAAATATGTAGGCAAAAGAATTAGTAGGGAAAAAAGAGTGGTTAGCGCCCTGAGCGATCGTCGTTAACGAAAGGCAACCACTGAAGTTGTAAACGGTATGGCGAAACATGGTCATACTTTCGTTGATTAAAAAGAATCGAATGCAGTTATTAGAAGCCGGTCAAGTTTATTAGTTGATCTGCATTCAGGTCAAAGTGCACACGTCACCATAGTCGATT